>JADBBT010003741.1:0-11086 GCA_015711505.1 Sylvilagus bachmani | reverse complement strand
CACCCCACCACACTACTCTACTCTGACCATCACACCCCACCACACTCACTCTACTCTGACCGTGCACACCCAACCACACTCACTCAACTCTGACCATCACACCCCACCACACTACTCTACTCTGACCGTGCACACCCCACCACACTCACTCTACTCTGACCATGCACATCCCACCACACGCACTCTACTCTGACCGTGCACACCCCACCACACTCACTCTACTCTGACCATCACACCCCACCACACTACTCTACTCTGACCATCACACCCCACCACACTCACTCAACTCTGACCGTGCACACCCCACCACACTCACTCTCCTCTGACCGTGCACACCCCACCACACGCACTCTACTCTGACCATCACACCCCACCACACTCAATGCTCTGACCCCTGCACACCCCCCACCTTCCCTGCCCCTTCATAGCCCCCTCCATGCTCACTCTGCTCTGATCCATGCTCTCACCATGCTCACTCTGCTCTGACCTCTGCATACCCCATCTGCTCTGACCCCTTCCCATTCCATGTGACCCCTGCACACCCCCACCACGCTCACTCTACTCTGACCCCTGCACACCGCCCATCTTCCCTGACCCTGCATAGCCCCCTCATGCTGCTCTGCCCTGACCCTCCTGTGTTGCAGCCCTCAGCTTCCTCACGTAGTAAAGTGGCCCAGGATCCCAGGGAGCCCCTGGTGCCAGCAGTGCCTGGCAGTGATCTGATGAGCAGATGGGACGACGGTGAGGTGGGGTGGGAGCCGCCGGGGCCATGGGGAGCACACCTGCACAGTGGGCGTGTGCTATACTGAGACAGGCCTATAGAAGACGGAAACTGAGAGACTGAAGAGGTGGAGGCGGGCACAGAGGAGTCCTCTTGAACTCTGCTGTTCTCAGAACAGTGTCTTGCATGGTGCTACCAATCAGCAGGCAGAGCCCCTCTAGCACTTCCTGGTTTATCTTCCATTACCCGAAGCGCTTGTCCAAGAAGAGAATGGTGGAGGGGAGGACTCAGGGCGGTCACTCCCTCTGTGAGCAGGTGCTGTAGGAAGCCAAGGCTTGTGCTGGGATGGGAGGGGCCGGTTCCAGGGCTGAAGGGGAGCGCGTGCTCGCAGTCTCGGCTAAACGCTGCCATGGACAGTCTGCCTTCCAGGGCCCTCGCACACCATCCTTACTTTGGGGATGGTCTTGATGGGGGCACCTTTCTCAGCTCTTCCAGGGACCTCAGGCTGCGTGGGCTTTGGGCTCTGCGCAACTCATGGCCTCTCCCATCCTGTGGCCACACCCACCCAGCCCCGCTCATCGTGTGCCTCCACCTGCACCTCTCAGTCTCTTCCTTCGGCTTGGACGTGGGGCTGGAGAGGGTGTGCGGGGGCTAGGTCTGGAAGGGCATCACGTTCCCCCACATTGCATGGGCCAGGACTTGGTCTCGTGTTCACAGCTGTCTCCTCTGTACCCAGGAGGACCGGGAATGGTTTGGAGAGCTCCCAGAGGCCTCTGTGGCTGGAGCCTTCTGAAGGTCAGGTACTCCCTGAAGACAGAGAAAGAGAGCCCCTTGCAGAGGGCGTGCGAGCCAGGCCTTGAGTTACAGGTACTGCCCACAGAGTGGCCACAGTGCCCAGTGCAGAGGGCTGGGGTTGGCGGCCAGCGCTGTCCTGAGAGCTGGCCGCTGGCCCAATAGACATGCTCGGGCTTTGGGGTTGAGAGACCAGTGTTCAAGTGCTTGACCAGGGTTCAAGTCCCTGCCTTGGCTTCTTTAAACCAAAATAACCTCACGTATCAACTGAGCAGGACAGTGGGCCTCCCAGAAGGTTGCCAAGAATACTCGAGGGTCACACAGAGGCGGGCTGCTGTCGCATGGCATTTTCAGCCCTGTGCGGCTGGTGGGTGAATTTGAGCTCCCAGATGCATAGCACCAGCCCCGAGCTGCTCGGCAGGTGAAGAGGCCAAGCCCGGGGCCCGCTTATGCCAGAAACCTCCTGCTTCCTCCGTGACCACTTGCCCTGGTTCCAACCAGTGCAGACCCACTGACCTGCAGAGCCCAGGGGCCCTGCCCACCTGCCTGCCCACCCGCCTGCCGTCCTAGCGATCCGGTAGCTTCGTGTGCACCTCACCTGTGCCTGGGGCTGCCGCGAGTGCTTGACCTGGCCCTGGGCCAGCAGGAGTCGTGTCCCTCAGTTCACTGGGGCTTCCCTGCATCCAGTCCCCTGTCCTTCCCCACGCTGCACACACCCCATCTGCTTTCCAGACGAGGTAGGGAAGCTCTGGCTTGCAGCCTGGCTCCCGGCTGTGAAGCTTTGCTCTCTGGGCGGCCCAGGGGTTCCAGAGGCTGCCGTGGGCTGCACAGCCCTGGACTTGTGCACTTCCTCCCGGCCACCGCCAGCCATGGGCCCCTGGGACACAGGCTCTCACCTGCCGCCCCTCCCCTGGCCTGGGGCTGAGGCAGGGGAGCTCAGGAGCCTAGAGCCTCCTCCAAGAGAACCCGGAGCACTCTCTCCAACTCCAATTCGCCTTCATTTTAATTTAATTCCCTTTAATCTTTAATGAAAAGTTGTAAAAGTAAATTATTTACCCCAGAGAGCCAAATGGCTGCTCAGGGGCTGTTCCCGACTTGAGGGTAATTACACATGCGGATCTTGAACACAGGCCCCTCCCTGGCGACTGAGGCAGAGGCATCCTGTTTTATGAGCTCATTAGCTGCCTCCATAACTGTTAGAAACGCATGCCGTTTGGTGGATGGAGCTCCCTGGAGCGTGTGCCCCAGCAGGCACTGAGAGGGGAAGAGCTGGCTGGGGTTCCATCCCCACCCAGGTTGGGGCAGGCGTGCCCCACAGGTGCCCAGGGAGACCAGGCAATCCCTCCTCCGGTCTTCACACCACGCCTCTGGGTCCGAGCCTGCCTCCGGTTCCAGCACAGCCACAGCGGGCCTCCAGAGGTTGGGGGGCTGGGGAGGGGCCAGAGGGCGGCGAGGTTCGATGCGCACCTGCTCTGGGTGCCAGGCCTGCTTTGCGTCATCCCCATCGCTGCAGCTCTTGCACGTTTCCCATGCCACCCCTCGCTCTCACGGTGAAACAAAGGAGCAGGATGACATGCAAGGGGTCTGCACCTGGCCAGACTGAGAGAGGCAGAGCCGGCGCTGTCGGGGTGGTGGGTGTGTAGTTGAAGCAGTGAGAGGGGGAGAGTGGCAGTGTGCGTGCTGGTCGCCCCGACGATGCTGAGCGTCCCCACAGCCAAAGTCAAGGTCAGCGTCTCAGCTCTCACTGGCAAAGTTAGAAATCAGGTGGCTGTGTACCCAGCCGCTTGCTGTGTTGAACCAGAAAAACTCCCATGGCTTCTTAGACTTCGGCTAGGGAGAGCAGAGAAGACCACCGGCTTTTCCTGGGCCCGCTGTGGGCTCCGCCTTCGTCTCCCTCCCCGCGCCTCGGCCGTGTTTGATTTTTTAATGCGTGAACTTCCCTGGCTTCAGTGCAGAGCAGCGGAGCCGCCAAGGCTTTCCTGCATCAGATTTGGCTCTGGAAGCCAGGACCCTCCTTCCAAGATGGATGCCCCCTGGAAACCTCGGCATGCCCTCTGCGCCTGCAGCACGCTCGGGCTGAGGCCGGCCTGGCCACCTCACGCACTCGGGCTCTCCTGGGCCTCCAGCCCCTTTCTGCCCGTGGCAGTGTCCTTAGGTCTGCATTGCTCTCCAGGCCCAAATCCGATCGCACCAGGGGTCTCTTCAGCAGTGCCAGGAGTCCGTGGCTATGCAGGCAGAGGGTGGCGGCCCTGGGCGGGATCTTGAGCTCTGGGGGAAGAAGGAGCCCTGGCAGTGCTGGGCCAGGGAAGGCGAGCCGGCTGTTGGATGAGCCAGCCGGGCCGCAGGTCCCACAGAGCATCCTTCTTTGTTCCTGAAAAATGATCTGCACAGCGCCCCGCGGCCTGGGGACATCTCCCATGTTCCCTTCAGCCCCCTAAGGGGTGGGATGCACCTGTGCCTCCACTGGTGAGACAGAGGTGAGTGGAGCCTGGACTTTGGCCCTGGACGCACACACACCAGAGCCAAAGGACCAGCACAGCCTGGACCAAGAGAGCTGGGCTCTCCAGGCTAAGACCAGGCAGGGCTCCTGAAAGTCTAGAAGCTCTGCAGAGGTGAGACTGCCCCGGGCCCAGAACTGCCGTGTGCACTGACCCAACCCCTGCCCACGTGGCTGCTCTCTCGGAGGCAGCCGTCTGGCAGATGTCCCCTGGGTGTCCCAGGCCCAGCCTCCCACCCCCGCCACTCCCTACGGAGCTGACTGGGACCACAGCTGCACGGGTGCTGCTGGGCTGTCCCCAACCTGCTCCTGGGACCTGGCCTCTGTCTGGCCCCCCTCTTGGCTCTTAACCCCTGGGTCCACCCTGCTCTGCTCCTGGTCTTGCTCTTGGGCTGTGTCTTGCCTGGAGTCTGAGCAAGGCCCTCTCTGGTGGTCTCTGGTCCCCACCTCTGATGTCCAGCCTGCGTCCACCCCTTAGCCGGGCCCTGGCTGCATGGGAGAGAAGCACGTGAGAGTGGAGGTAAGGGGCTGGAGATTCCAGAGAATTCTCAGAGCTTACAAGTGGAGCAGACTCCCGCCCAGGCTGGAGCAGCACAGAGATGCTAATGAAGACCAGCATGCCCAGCACTTCCCCCACAACGGGACGGGCAGACTGGAAACACAGGAGCAAGGGCTGTGGAGGAGGGCGGAAGTCAAAGCCCTTGGCCACTGTGGCCAGCTCCTCCCACAGCTCGGCAGAGTTGCCCATGGATGCAGCAACCTGCCCCAGGGTGCACCGGGAAGCAAACATGTCCAGACAAAGTCTCGTTCACCGGTGCTCACGGTGGTGCTCCTCTGAGTAGCTGAAGATGGAAATGCCCTAGGTGACCATGGACAGATGCCCAACGAACAGAACTTGCTACCTGGCCGTCCAGTGGGCACCGCCCCGTCGCAAAGGAAGGGAGTGCTGACGCCTGCCGCCGTGGTGGACCTCAGGGACCTAAGTCACGTGGGAGACGCCAGTCACCAAAGACCACACACTGTGCATGCAAGTCCACACACTGTGCATGCAAAGACCACACACTGTGCATGCAAGTCCACACACTGTGCATGCAAGTCCACACACTGTGCATGCAAGTCCACGGGAGCCAAACGTGAAGAGCCAGGGGGAGGAATGGCGGCCAGGGGCCGGGGCTGCAGGCGGGGAGACGCGGGACATGGGCGGGGTGAAAGCGTTTCCAGCGGGCTGAGGTCGCACAGATCTGTGACTGTGCACACGCCCTCCTGCCCCGGTCATGCCTGGGACTCTGTCTCAGTAAAAAAGAGAAATGAAACGCAGACAGACGAGCATGGGCTCTGGAACCCATGATTCTGGTGGAGGCTTGGCACTGAATGCTGCTGTTAACCTGGGACCAGCTGTGGAATCACTCCCCGAAGTGACCAAGATGGCACTGCCTGGTGGGGCTTTTCTGAGAGCCGAGAGAGACAGGCAGTACCCATGGAGCCCCACGCATGGTGCCCGGGACGCAGCCGGCGCTCAGGGAGTGAGTGGAGCTACAGCTGCAGGCGCACTCGCTTTCTCTGCCCTCCTTGGAGTGCAGGCGCCATGGCCAGTCTGGCCAGGTGGGGGCTGTGGCCAGCCTGGCGCCCAGGGTGCACACCCACCCCCACTCTCATCTGGCCCCACGCTGGCCGGCTCCCTCTCCCAGCTCCCTCTGCTCGTGCCCTTGTGTGCCTCGCCTCCTCTTTATCCCATGCACTTCTGCTGGAGCCTGCGAGTGCTGCAGCAGCCGCTGCGGGAGGGGCTCTGAGCCAGAGGAAGGCTGTGGCTCTCACTGGCGTCACCTGGCACCGAGAGGCCCAGGCCAGGGTCAGGAGGAGAAAGACGGTCCATGGGTCACTCCTGCGCTTTGAGAAGAGAGAGTAATCTGGTCCCAGAGGTGCCTCATGGCACGAGCTGCTCTTCGTAGACAGCATCCAATAGTGGGGGCCCCATGTGGGGCCGTGGCTGACATGGCCCCAGGCATGTGAGCCATGGGCAGGAGTGATGTGCTGGGTGCCAGCAGGTGCAGAGGCGCGGGGGGCAGGAGTGATGACAGCACATGTGACGGCCTGGGACAGCAGTGATGTGCCAGCAGGAGCGCCAAGGGGGCAGAGGGAGTGTCAGGGGAGAAGACAGCCCCAGCAGTGGAGGGGAGACTGGCCCAGGGCCATGCGGAGCTGTGGAGATCGGGGTCAGGGCGTGAAAGAGATGCAAACTCCCTTTTATTCTGAGTGTAAAGAAAAGCTACAGATAGGCAAGGGGTGAACGAGGAGGTGTGTGTCTGCCTTTTCGACCACTGCTCCGGCCACTGGCTGGGAGAAGTGTGCGCGTGGGAGGTGTGGATGCCGCGGGAGAGGGATTAGACCAGACAGGGCACGTGGAGGTGGCCGAGGGTGAGCCTGGGGCTGTGGGTGGAGGCAGAGAGGACCAGCAGCCACTTAGCCCGACCTATGGGTGTGGCCTGAGCGCTGGAGGGTAGTGGAGCCAGTCGGTGGGGGAAGCTGTGGAGCAGGACTCTGTAGCCACATGAAGGGTGCGCTGCCCGGACACCTCGGCCCGCAGCAGGGCCCAGCCTGACACCCTGGACTGAGTGAAGGGTGCGGCCTTGGCCCTGGGCCAGCAGGATTCCAGCAGCTGAGGGCGGCAGATAGAGCGACCGGCACTTTGCACGGAGGACTCCATCCTTGCTCACTAACCTCTCAAGGGCGGTGCCACCACTGCAAGGGAGCAGACCAGGGCTCTGCACTCCCGTGCCTGGCTGGGGCCATGGGGGCTGCGTGAGCTGCCTGGGCTCCACCTGCCTCGAGCTCAAAGATGTGGCTGTGACCAGGGACTCAGTGGCCTGAGAGAACCCAAGTCCACTCCCTTGCAGCCGGGGGTTCAGAGCGTGGAGGGCGTCGGCAGACCCGGGAACTGCTCCTGGCCTTTTCCTGTCCCCAGCCGCCACCTCAGAGCCCACAGCGTCACAGCTCCTGCCATCGGCTCTCCTCTCCTCCTCCTCTTCCTCCTCCTCCTCTTCCTCCTCTGTCTCTTGCCCCTCAGCCTTTGTCTTCCTCTCTCTTCTACCACTCCCTTTGCCTTGTAAGGACCCTGTGGTGCCATGGGGCCCGCCCAGGTGACGCGGGTGCTGTCCCCATCTCAAAGTCTGCAGGGTTCCGTCTGCCACGTGGGGTGTGGGCAAATCCCGGCACTGTCAGCCCCACCAACCCTGTGGAAGGAGTGGGGAGCTGGGGACAGGAAGCTTCTCAGTTAAGCTTTGACCTTGGGCTCTCCAAGTGTCCCCTACCCACAGGGCCAGGGGAAGATGCCCCGGGTGGCCTGTACCTGCTGCTGGGGACACACATCTGTGTCCTTGCCCCCACCCCTCCCCTGGAGCAGGCTGGCCAGTGGCTGCCGGCTCTCATTACTGGCATCTCTGATCCAGCAGGTGTCCACCTTGCCCCCACTGAGCTGGGGTGGGGGCAGTGGGCCTCCTGGGCCACTGTGGTCTGTCCCTGGGCCTGCACTGGGGGTGGAGCCAGCCCCTGCCAGCCCCAGCAGAGCCCGGGCTCCGGTGGGCAGCTGTGGTTCCTCAGCGGCAGGTCAGGGTCCACTTCCAGGGTCCACAAGCTCGCTCTTGTGAGGGTCTTCCCTAGGGAACCGGCGTGTTGGAGCCCAGGCTGCGCCCCGGTCCTAGGTGCCCTGCGTGTGTCCCGACTGGGACACAGCTGGCTGTGGTCCGGGGTCAGAGAGTGGGCTGAACTCAGCCATAGCATGTCTAGGTCTTGGAGCACGCGGATTCCCAATCCCACAGAGCAGAGCCCACCAGGTGGCTCGGCACACTCCAGCATTCATCCTTGTGGCCAACGGCATCATCATCCTCTGTTAGTGTCGGCTGCATTTCCACCACGTTTCCTCCATGGCGCCATCTGGCCCGGGGCCAGCAGGCCATGGCATCCTTCTGCTTTCACGCAGCCGGAGTTTGCTGCAGGTACAGAGGCTTCTCCAGGTGTTGTGGGAAGGGCCCTCACGCTGCCAGCTCCGAGACGGGGAGCGGCAGGGAACACCCCAGCTGAGGCGGGCTGGAGCAGTGGCCGCTTCAGGGGCAGGTGGCCATTGTTTTGGTGGCCAGCACGACCGTCCCTGTGTGCCTGGCACTGGGGGTGTCCTGCGGTGCCACCTAAGCCTGGAGACATAGCAGAGAGCAAAGACGAGCGCCCTCACTCTGCCGGAGGGAGGCGGGGACGCCGATGGTTACAGCCGCTCCCCTCTCCCCGCAGCCTAGGTCAGGTTCGTTACCGCAGTTCTGCTGCTGAGGTCGAGGAGGTACAGGACGTGGGCGCAGGGTATCGGTAGCTGAGCCCCCACCACCCCAGCCTGACCCCAGGCTGCAGTCCCCCTCACTTCCTGCTCCTCTTCTAGGAGGGTAGCAGGGAAAGACTCCAGCGGCAGCTGTGTTCCGGGAGGGTCCGGCTGCCAGACTTCTCTGGTCCGTCCTCCTGGGGCCTGCAGAGCCGAGGCCAGGGAAGGGTTAAGCGTGCGGGCCCAGGACTCCCTCTGCCTCCCTCCACACAGCTCTGCAGAGCAGGGAAAGGCGGGCAGAGTCGTGAGCCAGCCCTCCTTCACTGACCCGCCCGCGATCACCTCTTTCCCGTAATGGAACCAGCGACGGCAGCCGTGCCTGCACCGCGTCCCCAGGTGGTTCTGACGTCCAGCCTGCACCCACTTGCCTTCCCTGTCGGGGACACGCCTGTGTGGGGCGGGGGTGGGAGGCAGAGAGGCTGAGGACTGGCAGGTGCCTCCCCTTGCCTGGCCACGTGTCACAGACAGGAGCCTGAGGCTGGGGACGGCAGTCACTGTGCTTCCAGCACTGGCCTCGGGACACGGGTCCCTCACAGGCGTGCGCTGAGATGCTGCTGGCATGAGCCCCTGCAGAGGGTCCAGGACGGGCGCATGCGTCGCTCTCGCGTCCACACGGCAGAGAGCTGTTTACACTGCGTTGGTTCTGTTTCAGGAAGTGTAGAGCCATGCGTCAGGTCAAGCTGGAGTGGCCAAGCTCAGGTCTCTCCCGTCCTAGTTCCTGGCCTCAGCAGAACAGGGCAGCTAGAAGGAAGAGCCCATCTTCGTGATGCCCGTTGTGTGCTAGTCACCCACCACCGGATGTACTTACGGGCATTGCCGTCGGACTGTGGGAAAGGACCCAGGGCCCCAAGCTTGTCTTAGCCGGGTCAAACAACTCGGGTGCATCTATGAGTGTAAGATGCATCAAAAGCAGGTTCTTGAGGGCAATTCATAGCCTTAAGCAGCACATGTCAGGTAAAGAGAAAGGTGTTCTTTTGTCTGGGAAGCCCGCCTTCATGCCGGTACCTGCACCTGCCCCGAGCAGAGGGGCCCCTCCGTGGTGAGCAGTGCAGACTCAGTGTGGCCCAGCCCTCGGCCGGCCTCCCTATCCCTGCCACCCCTGGCACGTGGTGGTCTCCATGCACGGTCACTGTGCTGGTGGGCAGTGTCCTGGTTCCAGCACAGCCCACACCCTGGAGGCTTCACCCTGGAGAAGCGTGAGGACAGAGCTGGGCAGGCCCTGGACAGGCTCGGGGCATCTCCAGCCCCTGTTTCTGGCCTCTCTTCCTTGGAGCCTGGAAGCCCCGGCAAGGCTGACTCCACCCCTTGCGCATGGCGACCCTCAGGAGGGAAGCTCCTCCTCAGATCCCGACCTGCCCCCCCCCCCACGTGTCTCATGTCTCAGGGCATGCCTGCCCCCAGTCTCCTGCTGGCCTGGTCCTGGTTGGGGAAAAGAGAGGGGGAAGTCCCCAGAGGACACTGAGTCGTCACCCCAGGCGTCTTCTGGGGACTCGGGGCAGGGCATTCCCATGGCGCCCTGGCTCCGGGGTGCTGTGCGTGAGACGAGAGGCCTCTGCATGGTGGGTCACTGCCAGCCACCCTGCTGCCTCGCAGGGAGCCCTCGCGCCCCTGCCTTGCGCTTACCCCTCTGGCTCCCAAGTCCTCCATCTGACTCATGGAGAGCTCTGGGGGCTGTGGCCAGAAATTGACCCCTCCTAGGCAGGCTGCAGCAGCAGCATCCAAGACCCCCCCCCAAAGTGGCCTTGGAGCCCTCTTGGCCCCTCTGCAAGGGGCAGACCCCTGGTCTACTGCTGGACCCACGTGGAGAGAGCAGGAACCAGTCACGCCTCTGTGGTGGGGAAGCAGAGGCTCCGTGTGTGACAGCCGTGTGTCCTTGCAGACGTGCTGGTGGACGGACAGCTGTGCGACTCGGGGGCAGCGGCCTGCCAGGTGGGCGACCCTGTGCGTCTGGAGGTGCGACTGACCAACCGGAGCCCGTGCAGCGTGGGACCCTTCGCGCTCACCGTGGTCCCGTTCCAGGACCACCAGAACGGCGTCCACAACTACGACCTCCACAGCACCGTCTCCTTCGTGGGCTCCAGCACCTTCCACCTGGACGCGGTGAGCGGGCAGCCGGTGGGCACTGTCCCCTGTCCTGGGCCGCAGGCCTCGGGGTCAGCCACGTCCACAGGCACAGTGGCTTCCCTCGTGTGCCTGCCAGCGCTTCCTCTGCCTGCTGTGTGTCCGTGTCCTGGGTGTCAGGACAGGGATGACGCCATGGTCACGGGAGCTGTGTGGCACCTGGGCTGTGCCCGGGCCTCAGTGTAGCTCCACAAGAGCCGGGTTTGGGGCCAGGCCTCCTGTGTCAGCCCCAGTGCCCAGTCTCCACCTCCCACTCACGCCCCTGCACAGCCTCCCTCTCAGCTCACCTAAACCCCAGCCACAACCCACAATCTCATCTTGCTGACCCCTACGCAGCTCTGGGAGGGAACCGGGGCACCCCCTTTCAGAGAGGAGAAGGGAGGCTCAGAGAGGTGCAGCAACCTGCCCAAGGAAGCACAGCAGGGCCCAGGAGCCAGGCAGCCCCTGTTGGATTGGGGGCGGGGCAGAGGGTCAGGTGGCCCCTGGTGGATTGGGGGCGGGGCAGGGGGTCAGGAGGCCCCTGGTGAGATTGGGGGCGGGGCAGGGGGTCAGGAGGCCCCTGGTGAGATTGGGGGCGGGGCAGAGGGTCAGG
>JADBBT010003740.1:0-11092 GCA_015711505.1 Sylvilagus bachmani | reverse complement strand
GGCCAGAGAGAGAGATAACATTTTCCAGGGGATCTTCCATGGCCAGACTTTGGTAATGTATTTGAATTGGTCTGGCTGCTAAATTATCTACTTGCTGTCTGATAAAAGTCATCAGCTTACTGAAAAGACAAGGACCTACAGATAGTATAACAAGCAAACCAGCAATAGGGCCTAAAAGCGGTAGCAAATAGGGAAGCAGTCCATTCCATTCTCATGAAATTTTACAAAACAAACGGAGAGATTGAGCATTTAAGTGATGCAACCTATGCAAGTTTCGAGCTTCCTGCTTGACAGAAGCTGTGGGTACTTGGTGTGGATGAGGTTGATGAGGTCATTGCCATTGTACAGCATCCTGTTAAGGGGCTTGGGCTTAAAGTAGAGTTTCTGATGTACTACAGGTGCTCCTCCTCTGTTTGGTTCTTGCAGGTGTACACTTGAATGCCGGCCTTGGCAATGGCAGCCGCTGCATGGTCTTGGGTGGAAAAGATGTAGCAGCTGGACCACTGCACTTCGGCACTCAGGGCAACAGGGTTCTCAGTGAAGATTGCCGTCTCCATGGTCAGGTGCAGGCAGCTGGCCATGTGGGCGCCCTTCAGTGGCTTGGAGGCAGAGCATATCTCCCACATGTACATCAGGGCTGTATTGTCCAGTGCCTTGTGTCCCCAAGTAGCTAGCCCAAGGCCCTCACCTTTAAGGGCAGTTTGTCAGGCCTTCTGCCAGTGCTGCTGCAGGTAGTGATGGACATGGGTGTAGGGGGCCGGGCCTCAGCAGGGCTCAGAAATAGGCCTGGCAGAGTGGGACACGGCATGAAATAAATTTATTGTATCTTTTTCCTCTTCTGTAAAATGTGATGGTAATATTCTACCAGAAAGTGGCTACTAAACTAGATAAACTACATATGTAGGTGAAAATATAGTTCTTAATATGTGATAGATACTGAGAAATTATATAATAATTAGAATTTTTTTAGTTTTAAAAATTTATTTGTTTGAGAGGCTGAGAAATCCCACCCTGATTCACTCCCCAAATACCTGCAAGAACTGGGTTGGGTCAGGGTTGAAGGCGGAAGCCCATTATTCATTCCAGGTCTCCCACATGGGAATGCTTTAGCTGGAATTAGAAGCCAGAACTGCTAGAGAACCTAGGTACTCTGATATGAGAGGCAAGTGTCTTAACTGTTGCTTAACCATCAGGGTAGTTGCCATCCTGACATGTTTATTTTAAGCTAAAAACCCCTGTAAGCCAGTTTCATGATAGGGATTTCATATATATATATATATATATATATATATATATATATATGTAAACCTTGTGGATTACCATTTGACATCTAGTGCTGATAGATTATGAACCTAATTATCATATCATTTCCATTATTAATCTGTCCTCTAATTTTTGTGAGCTTTTGACTCAGTTTCCATGTTTATATAATACAACGATTTCTGTGCATATGTAGATTCTTTTGTCTCATGTATTCTGCAAGAATAAAATCCACACCCGAAGAAAACCATTCCACATTGCTGTGAGCTTCGAGAAAGGATAATACCTAAATAGAAGAGCTTTTAGGTAAATTCCTGCTCAGACTTAAGTAACCAAAATGATCTTTATTACTTTGTGTAGAAGACTGTAATCATTTGTGATAGGATCTTCCATGATTTTGCCTAATAGTCTAGCTACTACTACAACTTAGATTTAGATATTTTAAAAAGAAAACAGTTGAAAAAATTGCCAAGTATAATTGACTTTTGATTTCTGATACTTTTAACAGTAAGTAAGTTGTGTATGTGTGTGTGCCAGAATTCAAGACAAAGAAGTATAACAGAAAGTGCTGGATATTTGGACAGTGTGTGATTCAGATATGACTATTCTATTTGCTCCATAGCCTTACTATTTTAAGTGTGGCTCATGGGTTTCTGTGTCAATATCCCCTGGGAGTTGGTTATTCATCGAGAATTTTAGGCCCCAACAAGACCTACAGAGTAAGAGTTTACATTTTAGTAATATACCCAGAAGAGTCTTATGCACAATGAAATTTGAGAAACAGTGCTTTAGACCCTGAAAAATAAAAATTATGCTCTATCTGAATTAATGACACTGGATCTCAAACTAAAAATCATGGAATATGAGAAATATTTGTAGACATCATGATAGTTGTTCTTATAGTTATTGATTTCAGGAAACTTTTTAAACCTCAAGACCATACCAAATGTAGTTTCACATTTTCAAGACAATATTCCTTTACAAGCTAAATGTTAGCCGTGATTATAAATTCTTTAATAAAATGAGATATTTTAAATCAGCATATGCATATTGAAGTTAAACATGCAACTGGTGAAACATTTTAGAGATAAATGTGTCATTCTAACTTTTTATAGGTATAATATTACTAGTTACATTAATTATATTATAAAATAGTCCTATAGAAATATTATTGCTGTCTCACACACTGTGCTATCTTCTCAGTGAAATTTTATATACTATAGAGTCGTGCAAGTGAAGCACATACAGTGTATGAATGTAATACTCAGCTCATTCCTATAAACTTTGGTAAGATCGTGTTTCTCAGACTCTATCTTGCTATAGAAAGAAAATCTTGGTTGTAATAAGATATATTCAGTCCCAGTATTCTTATAAAAATATCTAGTATCATTATAAAATAAATAGTTTATTCCTTAACCTAACTAATACGTAATTATTGAAACTTCTAAGTGCCAGTCATCAGCTAGGTACTGTGGAGGGGGGAGTGAAAAGAGAAGACTCAGTTCTTTCTTTTTTTTTAAAAGATTTATTTATTTATTTATTTGAAAGACAGAATTACACACAGAGAGAAGGAGAGGCAGAGAGAGAGAGAGAGAGAGAGAGAGAGAGAGAGAGAGTCTTCCATCTGCTGGTTCACTCCCCAGATGGCTGCAATGGCTGGAGCTGCACTGATCCAAAGCCAGGAGCCAGGAGCTTCTTCCAGGTCTCCCACGTAGGTGCAGGAGCCCAAGGACTTGGGCCATCTTCTGCTGCTTTCCCAGGCTACAACAGAGAGCTGGATCAGAAGAGGAGCAGTCAGGACTCGAATTGGAGCCCATTTGGGATGCCGGCACTGAAAGCAGCATTTACCTGTTACACTACAGCATCGGCCCCGTCTAATTGATTTTTAATTTTAATGTATCTTTTTTGCTGGGATATCACTTTTTCTACATGGGTTCTTTTCAGACAATCTCATCTAAGTTAATTACTTATGGCGTATTTCTTTTTTAAAAAAGATTTATTTATTTATTTATTTTTTATTTATTTTGAAATAGGGTGACAGAGAGACAAAGACAGAGGGACAGAGAGGGAGAGAGCAAGATAATCCATCCTCCTGCTGGCTCATTCCTCTTGATGGCTGCAATGGCCAGGCTGAAGCCAGGAAGAAGCCAGGAGTTTCATTCAGATTTCACATGTGGGTGACAGGGGTCCATACACTTGGGACATCTTCCACTGCTTTTCCCAGGCCATTTTCAAGAGCCTAGATCAGGAGTGGAGCAACTAGGATTTGAAACAGTGCCAATATAGGATGTTGATGTCGATGTTGATGTCGCAGGCAGTAACTTTACCAGCTACAACACAACCAGTCCCCTTATGGCTGTACAGAAATAATGTAACATAGCATTTGAGACCTCAGGAGTTAGACACACTTGACCCTGTCACTTTATAGTTGTGTGTTCACATAGAATATAGCTTGCACCTCTGATTCTTAGTTTTCTTATTTCCAAAACAGAAGATAATTATTACATAGTTACTATTGTCCATTAGTTACTAATAATTAATAAAGCCATGGAGAGCTATTAGTAAAATAGTGTCTGTAGAATACTGAATTCATTGCTTGGTACATTATAAGAAACCATTACCAATTGATTCTATTGTTTTTTCTACTATTGCTATTATATAACCTTTGATAAATTTATAAGTAGATCTTTAACATTTGATATTTTTATTGTTTATATTATGGCTATTCTTCAGCCTTTGCTTCATACTCAAATTCTCTGCAAAAATATTGACCATGGCTTTACCTCTTAATTATTAAATAATTAACTCTTTATTAGCTCCTTTTTCTTCTTGAGTATTTTCAGCTTGTAGGGACATAGTAGTGGGGATAAGGGAACTTTCTTTTAGGTAGAGATATCTGCTAATTGAGGCATATGTTTATCAAGTATTTTCAGTCATGCTTGCAATTGCTCTGTGTCAATTTTAATATCTTTCCCCTTTACTTCTCCAGCAACAATCGCTGACTGATCACTGCAGAGTTAAATATGTAGGTTCTCTAACACTGAAAAGCAAACAGATACTACTCTGCTTCTCCTAGCCCCCAAGTTCCTCTTGCCCATTGCAGAGCAGTGCTGGGGCTTAGACACCCATGTGTGTCAAACATTTTGAAAACAACTGTTACTTCTCTCATTTTCACCCACAATGCTGTTTAATTGTCATACACACATGCTAGCTAGTACTAACATGGAAAAGATCCCATTTAATTATAGTACCAAAATGTCACAAAAAGCACTGTCTTCTTCCAGGAGTCTGATAAAAAAAATTAAGATTTGGGTTCAATGGATTGTATATTTATACAGGGTTAGCAGGAGAAATAGAAAATATTTTTGATTTGCTAAATATTCATGAATTTACATTCCACTAATTTGTAGATTTTGGCTTCAGTTACTTTTCATAAGAACAAAAGTGTAGTAAACATATAGATAGAGCAAAACTGATGTTTTATTTATAAAATGGTAGGAGAAAAACATTTTTAACAAACTTACAACACATGTAAAAAGTAACACATTTTTTATTTACACATGATCCAACTAAAGTATAAATGTGCAAAGTGTGGGTCAGTGTTTTGATGTAGTGGGCTAGGCCTCTGCCTGTAGTGCTGTCATCCCATACGGGCACCAGTATGTCCTGGCTGCTCCTCCTCTGATCCAGCTCTCTGCTAATGGCCTGGAAAATCAGTGGAAGGTGGCCCAAGTACTTGGGGCCTTATACCCAAGTGGGAGACCTGGAAGAAGTTCCTGGCTCCTGGCTTTGGATCAGACCAGTTGTGTCCATTACAGCCTTTTGGAGAGTGACCCAGTAGATACAAGAACTCTCTTTCTGTCTCTACCTCTCTCTGAAATAAATAAATAAATCTTTAAAAAATGTGCAGTGTGCTCATTGAATTCATACAACTTACCTATTTAATAAAGTACATTAAAACAGTCTTTCAAGGATAGCCCACCTTCAACTGTACATATCTGCAATTATTCTGAATTCCAAAATGCCATGTGTGTAAAATGGTATGTGATCTATGTTCACGCTAAATTTACTGATACCTCCTCTAACCAGGTTTGAGATGTTGAGAAGATATTTATATGATCGCTATGTACCAAGTATCACTATTGGAGGTGCTTATTGACTATACACGCACACAGAAAGAGAATTGAAATAGTGAAATATGGCACAGTGAAATATGAAAGTGTCTGCTGTAAATTATTTAGTAATGTTCCTTCAGTACTTGCTGGTACAGTTCTTCAATGTAGTACTTGTGTCTCTCTGTACTTTTTTAAACCTGTAATGTTCTTGTGGCATAATGTTAAATCTGTATTTTATGCCCCATGATTTCTAGCTAGTTCATTTAGCTCTGTTTTCCTGAGGGTGATAGAAGGAGGAGTTAATATTCTCAGCTTTCTAACAGAAGACATGGAAAAGATCATGCCTGGCTTTAACATTACTGGCTCTCTAAGCCACACCGCAAGAAATATTACAGGCAACAGATAGTTTCATTTTCAATTTAGACACCCATTATTTGATGTTTACAGGCCATTCCTAATTCTGAGTTCAGAATTTATGGTTTGTTCGGGCGATTATCATCACAGCAATCTCCTACAACTGGGCTGCGCTTCATTGGGAACTTTGCACTGCTTTATCAGTCCTCTCTGACGTTTGGAAGTGATATATAGCACCACGTCCAAATCTCCCCTGCTCAGAGAGGCTTGGTTTATGACTCCCCGGATGTCCATCTCTTTCGGGTGGGTAGGCAGTTTGCACTGTCTCAGTGAGGGGGAAAGTTGACCCTTGGGAAAGAAGGTCAATGTCATTAAACAAAATTCTAGCATTCAAGATCTGACCCACTGTGAATCAAACTTGATTATATCATTTATTAAGTCAAACTTATGAAGTTTTTTTATTGTTAAAGAATAATGAAGCCCAGATGTTCCCTTGTTTGCCTTGCAAACATAATATGAAGAAAACATATAAATCTCTTGAAGATATGGTAAAGTAGTGGAAACGACTTCTTAGGATTAATAATGACATTTCAAATGGTTACTTTGTGGTTTTTCTTTTGAATAGACAGTATTTAACTTTGCCTCTCAGACCTGGGTATTCTCCAGGCTGTGTTCAATAGCCTTAATTAAAACTTACTGAAGGGCTTTTAAAATCTCTGCACATTGTTTGTAAGAGAATCGCTCACTGAATATGCGTCTTTGAAAGGATGTGGTAGAACATGTATCCATTTATCACACATGACATAGCCTGAATGATATTTCATTTTAAAACTTGCTTATTGGGCCGAGAATGAGAATATCTTTTGCCACCGATGCTGATCTACTTTTGTATTTTCACTGGGACCTGACACTTGCCCCTTGTCAGAAACGGGAACTAATAAAACCAGACAAGGGGATTGGGCTTGTTCATAAAGATAACTGAGAGCTTTCTTGAGAATTCACGTCTTTTGCCATGGAAAGGAAAACAAAACAGAGAGCAAAACAGAAAAAAAAATACCAGATAGAGGGATGGGAAAGACTCTTTTCCAACTTCTGTCCAGTTTCACTGGTGAGGTAAATTCTACTCTGAGGAACCTACAAACCAGGAATATTCCTCCATTAGTGTTTTCTCTTGAGGAATGACATAAAAGTTCACTTCCCCATACGGAACTAACACTAGGAGTCAAGAAACACTGCTAATAGGGATATTTGGTGCATAGTGATGACATGTGGACAGGACCCCAAGAGGTCTGTGCCCACACCCCATTCTATAGAAGAGACTTGAGACCCATAGAGACTATGTGATTTTCCTAAGCTCAAACATCTCATAAATGGAAAAGTTAGGACTTACAACTTCTCCTCTGATAAACTATGTATAGATTATTATCTGTGCACCAGTATTTTGAAGGAAAAAAAGTTAGACATCTACTTGGAATTAGCTCAAGAACCATCACTTTGACTAATGATTTTTTTTAAGAATATTAAATTTATTGTGCACATTTAAGTTATATAACAATGTTATTAGACACACACATACACACATAGTAAAATGTCTACTATAGTGGAACAAATGAATATACCCATCATCTCATAGTTAATGTTTTCTTCCCCTGTGGCAAAAGCAGCTTTAATCTACTCATTTAGCAAAAATATCTGAATATAATACACTAACCACAGTCTTCATGTTTATGGTAGACCTTTTGGCCTGTTCATCCTACATATTTGTTAATTTGTGTCCTTTGACTTCATTTCCTCCCCACCACTGTGGCCCTGGTGACCATTGTCTTATTGTCCATCTCTATATAGTCATTTTATTTTTTTTAAAGATTCTACATGTAAATGAAATCATACAGTATTTTTCTTCCTTTCTTTGGCTTATTTCATGTAGCACAATATTCTCTAGGTCTGTGCATATTGTATTAATTGGCAGAATCTCATACATTTAAAGGCTGAATACTATTGCAGTGTGTGTGTGAAGGGCACCTAGGCTGTTTCTATCATTTGGCTATTGTAGTTAATGCTGCAATGGATGTGAGAGTGCAGATATATTAACAAGGCAATGATTTCATTCCCTTTGGGTATAAATTGCAAAAAAGGGATTGCTTGATCATATAGTAGTTTTATGTTTTAATTTCTTTGGGAATATTTACACTGTTTCAGTAATGGCTATGCCAATCCATAGTCCCATCAACATTGCTTAAATGCTGTCTTTCTCTACATTCATACTAACACTGCTTATCTCTTGTCTTGTCGATAATAGGTATCTTAAAAGATATGAGGCATTGTCTTTACAGATTTTGATTTGAATTTTCTTCTGACTAGTGATGTTGAAAACTTTACCCATATACCTGTTGAAAAGTTCATGTCACTTTTATTTTTGTAGAAATATCTATTCAAATCCTTTGCCTTATTTAACTGGGTTATGCTTTCTTTCTAATATGCTATATGAGTTTTTTATAAATCTTAGGTATTCTTTATAGTTACAAGTATTTTCCCCAGTCCATAGGTTGACTTTTTATTTGGTTGATCATTTATTTTGCTATGAAGAAGCTTTTTATTTTAATTAATTTATTTTAGTGAAAATATTTTTTCTATTAGAGACAGATTGCCACAAGAGCTACTTTTTAAAAGATTTATTTATTTAATTATTTTAAAGTCAGACTAAGAGAGAGGGGGAGAGGGAGAGGGAGAGGAAGAGGGAGAGAGAGAAGAAAGATCTACCTTTCATCTGCTGGTTCACTCCCCAAATATTTACAAAGCCAGATCTGACCTAAGCCAAAGTCACAAGCCAGAAAATCCATCCTTGTCTCCCACATGGGTGGCAGTGGCTCAAGTAGTTGGGACATCTTCTACCACCTTCCTAGACATGTTAGAAGGAAAATAGATCGGAAGCAGAACAGCTAGGTCTCAAACCAGTATGCCAGTAAGGGATGTGGGTATAGGCCACAAGACGAGTACCAGAAGGATTCTTTTAAAAATTTGATTTGGTTTAATTATTTAAGAGGCATAGAAATAGAAAGAGAGGAATAGAGAGACAGACAGAGCTCCAGGTGCCTGCAATGATTGGAAGTGAACCAGGCTGAAACGGGGAGCCAGGAACTCAGTCTAGATCTCCCATTTGTGTGACAGAGACCCAGTTCATTGGATCTTCACCTACAGCCTTCCAGGGTGTATATTAGCAGAAATTTAGAACTGAGAGCAGAGTTGAGATTCAAATCTCAACTGAGATTTGAATTTCTATCACTCTGATATGGGATATGTGTGACCCACTGAGTGGCCAAGTCAAACACCAGCACCCGGACACTTTTGGATTTGATGTTCCACTTCTTTTGTTTTGCTTTTATGCCAATACTATACTATTTTAATTACTATATATCTTCTGGCAACATCTCACAAACTCAGAAGTAATGTTTTACCAATTATCTGAGTATTACTTTATGCATTCATTGTTGACACCTAAAATGAACCATCATAGGTAGATTTTTAAAAAGATGTTTCACATTTTAACTGATACAAAATTGTACATATTTATAGGCTGTCATGTAATATTTTATGTCGTATAATGTTCCAAGGAGACTAAACATATCTGTCTCACCAAAAATTTATCTTTTCTTTTTAAAATAGATTTATTTATATTGCAAGTTAGTTACAGAGTTAGAAATAGAGATGATAGAGAGATAGAGAAATAGAGAGATAGAGATAGAGATAGAGATAGAGAGAGAGAGAGAGAGAGAGAGAGAATCTTTTGTCCTCTGACTCCCTCCCCTGATGGTTGACAGGGCTGGTGCTCAGCCAGACTGAAGCCAGGAGCTTCATCCAGGTACCCTACATGGGTTATGGAAGCCCTAAGACTTTGGCCATCTTCTGCTGCTTTTCTCAGGCCAATAGCAGAAAGCTGGATCAGAAGTGGAGCAGCTGGGACCTGAATGGCGCCTATATGAGATGCTGGCATCCCAGGTGGTAGCATTTCCTACTATGGCACAAACCATCACTTTTATCATTTCTTTGTGGCAAAAATATTTAAAAAATGATTTTGTCAGGCTTTACTTTTTTACTTAGAAAAAACATACAATATGTTATTTTCTGTAGCCCCCTTGTGCAATAGAATGCTAGAACTTCTTACTCATATCTAACTATAATTTAGTACCTATTAAATTATGTTTCTTCATTCTGCCTTTGCCCCACCTCTCCCAATCTCTGATAACTGCTATTCTACTCTTAATTTCTATGAGATCAACATTTTAAAACTACAAATAAAGTGAGATCTTGTGGTACTTGTCTTTTTATGCTTGGTAGGTTTCCCAGTCCCATCCAAAGTGTTGCAAATGATAAGATTTCGTTTTTTGTTTCGTTTTTGTGATTGAGTAGCATTCCATTTTGTGTATGTACCACATTTTCTTTATCAATTCATCAGGTGATGGACACTTAGATTGTTTCAATGTCTTAGCTATTGTTAACAGTGATTCAATAAACATGACAATGCAGATGTCTCTTTGACAGACTGATTTTATTTCCCTTAAGTATATACCCAATAGTAGGATTACTGGATCACAGGGCAGTTATATTTTTATTTTTTGGAGGAACTTGTGTACTGTTTTCTACAACAGCTCTACTAATTTATATGTCTACCAACAGTGTTCAAGGGTTCCCATTTCTCTGCAAACTTGTCAGCACTTTATCGTTTGTCTTTTTGATATTGGCCAGTCTAACTGAAGTGAGGTGATAACTCATTGTGGTTTTTAGTTTGCATTTCTCTGATGATTAGTGATACTGAACATTAATTCACATACCTATTATCCATTTGTGTGTCTTCCTTTGAGAAATGTCTGTTTAGAGCTCCTGGCAATTCACAGGTGACTTTTTAGGCTATTTGGAGATAGCCACTCCCCTTCAACTCACTTACTGTGAATGAGAGCGTCTCCTGCAGCTGACTGTTTATCCACCAACACAGTTTCTGTAATTTTTTGCCATTACCAATATAGGTAATGTTATGCCCACAGTCCGTGGTCCCCCGAAATCAACCACCAGAGACCAAAGTTGAAGCCAATTAGCAGGGTCGTTTTTATTACGAGTTCGAACCCGGGCCTCTCAGTGCCTCCAGAAGAGGAAGCCCCCGAGAAGCCCTGAGCCCAATTCTAACAGAGCTTTTATTATCATGTACAAGCAGGCTTTAGGGGAATGCTTAGGTCAAGTTGACACTTCTGATAAGACACCTGCTGCCGACTCCAGGGTAAGGGCTGGTTGTTATCTCAAGCTTTAGACCTCCCTTTTACATTCTTGGACCTGGGTCTGGCCAGATGGAGGAAAGGGGGAGTGTAGGATAG
>JADBBT010003739.1:0-11094 GCA_015711505.1 Sylvilagus bachmani | reverse complement strand
CTTGAGCCATCATCCACTGCATCCCAGGGACCCACGCAGGTACTCTGACACAGGATGCAGGCATCCCACCCACCCTGCTACTTAACCCACCAGCACCACAATAGATTTTGATATGTTGTGTCCTCATTTTCAATCAATTCAGCCTCAATTTTCACTTACTTGTTTTTTGACCCACGAGTTATTTAGAAATGTTTAGTTTCCAATTATTTAAGATTTTATGAATGTGTTTTTGCACTGATTTTTTTAGTTAATTACATTGTGCTAGGAAATGTATGTTATTTTAATTCAGTCTTTAAATTTATGGTATAATTGTGATTGAATTTTATCCCCTAAAAATATATGTTCCAGTCCTGCCCCTTAGTATCTATGACTATTTAGAAATAGAGTGTTTTTAGATGTAATCAACTTAAGGTGAAGATATAATGCATTAGGATGGATCCTAATATAATAACTGTTGTTCTTAAAAGAAAAGGAAATTTGGACACAGACTCTGGTAGAATGCCGTGTGATGATGGAGGCAGAGATTTTAGGGACATGTCTACAAATCATAGAACATCAAGGATTTCTTGTAACCACCAGACACTAGCAGAGAAGCCTGGGGCAGATTTTCCTGCTAGTACCATGATTTCAAACTTTAAGCCTCCAGAACTATGAGAGAATAAATTTCTGTTACTTTAAGTCACTAGTTTGTGGTATTTTGTTATGGCAGCCCTAAAAAACTAATATAACTGATAAATGTTTCACACATGTTGTTTCTTAAAAAAATTGTCTACAATTGGGTCAGATACGTTGACAGTGCTGTTAAGTCTTTTATATATTTAATGATTTTCTATCTACTTAAAAATCTTAAAAAATTCATTCCTGTTTTATTTCTTTCAAAGTCAGGGAGATAGAAGCAGAGTGAATGCTTACAACAGCTGGGGATGGGCCAGGTCAAAGCCAGGAACCAGGAACTCAATTTCAGCCTTCCACGTGGGTGGCAGGGACCCAGCCACTAGAGCTCATCACGTGCTGCCTCCCAGAGTGCACGAAGCAGGAACCTGGAAATAGGGCAGGGCGAAGACAGCACTCTGTGTGTAGCTGGCATCCCAAGTGGTATCTTGATTGTTTTGCTAAATACCTGCCCCTTTTTCTGTCTACCTGTCAATTATTGAGAGAGAAATTGAAATCTCCAACTCTCAACAGTGGAGCTGTTTTTTTTTTTTTTAAATCCAGTATTACCAGCTTTTGCTTCATGTATTGTGAAGTTCTGCTATCAGATGCAGAAACATTTAGAATGGTTATGTCCTCTTAATGAATTGCTTCCTTTTTCCCTGCTTATTAGTCGCTCTGAAATCTGCTTTGTCGATCTATCTGATTTTTCATATTTCAAATAAATTTATGGATAGAATATAGTTTGGAGGGGCAATTTATTGAATTTGACTGTTTCTATTTGTTGTTTAATGTAGTTAGATCAATTACATTTAATAAGTTAGTGATATTATTCAGTGTAAATCCTTGATTATTTGTTCAAGATCATAACAAGTTATACATTCCTAGAAAAATGACAATTTCCATTTGCATTAAGAAATTCAGGAAAAAAATACATTCTTTTTTAAATTGAAGAAGCAGAAAGAGAAAGCGAGAGAGAACTTCCATCCACTGGCTCATCTGCAAATTTCCATGACTGCTGATACAGGGCGGAGGTAAAAACTGGGAGCCAAGAACTCAATACAGGTCTCCTAATTACTTGTGCCTTCATGGCTACCTCCCAGCATCTATATTAGCAAGAACCTGGAGTCCGGAGCTAGAAGTAAATGTTAAATACAGGCCCTTAGATAGGGGACATAGGTATCACAACTTTAGACTAGACCAAACATCCACTCCTGAAAGACATTTATAATGGAACAACTGGCTAAATATAGTTTTCACTGCATGCCTTTATACCCTTTGATTCTTCATATGACAATGACTGCTATAATATTTTCTGTAGAAATGACAGAAACACTATCCTGTTTAAATTTAAATTGTTTTCTTTATTGATAATGGTTTGAACAGCTTCGTAGTTTCACAACTCATTATAGGAATGGTTGTATACACTTTTAGGACTTTTGTCAAATTTGTGGAAACCTCAGTCAAATTATTTCATATATGTGAGATTTGTAAAATTTGCAGGAGTTTCCCAAAGCTTCTGACTTCAAACATTTTATCCCTATTTCTTTGCATCTATGTATTTTTAGTGTCACATGCAATACTCATGTTGCTATATGTCATCTGGCCATAAATTCTCTTGTCACAATTCTGAGAGAACTGCCATTGTGAGTAGTAGGAACCCCTTTGAAGCCCTTCTTATACCAGAGCAACTAGCAATAATTTAGCTGTACAAGGAAATGACTATGAACCATATTGCTAGATCCCACTAAACCTAAACTAGAAGAACCTCAACCTCCATATATCCTTAGGAGAATTCAAAAATCTTAGAGTTCTACCAAATAGTTCTAGTAAAGTATGGCGAAGATGGTTGAATTTAAAGTATTTTGGTTTTGCAAGCTTTATAAAAATGTGACCTTATTAATCAAGAGTATCAAGAGAGGCTTGTGCAAGTGAGAGACTCTAAAAGTTAAGCCTTATTAACTTCATAACAAATCCATTTCAGAGGTGATTGTTGTAGGGACAAGTCTGAAATTGTAGGTAATCCTTGGAGAGAATGTTTGTTACAATTACTGATACCTGTCTTTAGAATGTTGGGTACTGAGAAACAGTGGTTGTCAGCTACAGGCTCACGTGCCTAACATGGCTCAATAGGAAGAGTCACTGAACTCTGTTCTTTAGTGTTTTGCTTTGGACTTTGATCCCTTCTCATGCTATTCAGTCTCCCTGGAACCTCACCCATTCCTTCTATGACCTGGATATCATTTGAATGCATCGCCCATGGGTTCATATGTTGAAATTTAATCCCCAGTGTGAAGTAGTAAAAGGGTGAAAACTTAATCCGATTATGGTGTTTAGAGGTGGGACCCTTGGGAGGTGATTAGGATTAGATTAGGTCATCAGGGTGGAGGCGCCGTGATTGAATTCTGTGGCTTGTATAAGAAGAGGGAGAGACACCAGAGGATACCCATCTCTCACCACGTGATGCCCTGTGCCACATCAGGACTCTCCCACAAGAAGGTCCTCACCAGATGCAGCCCCATCAACCTCAGACCTCCAGAAGCATGAACCAAACTAAACCTCTTTGTCTACAAGTAGCCACACCTCAAGTATTCTGCTATGGTAATAGCATAGACTAATACAATTCCCAAATCTAAATCTCTAGCTCGGTCCCCATCCTGAGCTTGAGACATGTGTATTCCACAGTTTAGTGATACTCCTTCCTCTCATCTTCCATTTCAGCCTGCCCTTAGCTTCTATGCTGACCAAAGCAGAATTCTCAGTTACCTATAGGTCTTCTTTTGCTGACCCTGCCCTGCCAACTGCTGAGCACAAAGCCAGCACTTAGTAGACATGTTACTAGATGTTAGGTATTGTGTTACACTATTATAATCACATTGGTAACTAAGTCATGTTAGGGTTCATTCTAAATAGCTCTAGTCTGCCACTCTTCAGTGCTAGCACTGTCATTCAGGGTAACATACGGTCTCATCTGGATCATTGCAATTACCTTCTCTCTACCTCCCATCACATCCCCTGCCTCCTGTTCATTGTTCACACCAAGCATGAATGAGGCTTTTGGAAATGGAACTCTGGTCTAGGATGTTCCCCTGCTGACCGTTCTGCAAAGCCTTTGTAGTATCCTAGGTATAAAGTTGTAATTCCTCTACCCTCTTTCAAGGGCCTACACCTAGCCCAGTCCTACCTCTGATCTCATATCCTGCCACTTCTGTGGAATGAACTGTGTTCTAGCACATTGATTTTTTTTAGTTCTTTAATGTGCTGTGGCTCAGGGCTGGCGCTGTGGCGCAGCGGGTTAATGCCCTGGCCTGAAGCGCCGGCATCCCATATGGGCACCAGTTCTAGTCCCGGCTGTTTCTCTTCTGATCCAGCTCTCTGCTATGGCCTGGGAAAGCAGTAGAAGATGGCCCAAGTCCTTGGGCCCCTGCACCCATGTGGGAGACCCGGAAGAAGCTCCTGGCTCCTGGCTTCGGATAGGCGCAGCTCCAGCCATTATGGCTATTTGGGGAGTGAACCAGCGGATGGAAGACCTCTCTCTCTCTCTCTGCCTCTCCTCTCTCTGTGTAACTCTGACTTTCAAATAAATAAATAAATCTTTAAAAAGCAAAGTGCTATGGTTCAGTTGCCAGAACTTTCACCCATAAATTTTAATTGAACTCTAATTATCATAATTCCAGCTCCTAAATATTTTTTTTCTATTCCTCTCTATCCCCACACTACAGCTAATCTGTTTTTTATCACTTTTCTAATAACGTCTTAATAGATTTCTTCTTCATGCTTGCTTACTCCTTTCAATTCTTTGTCTTTTGTTTCTCAGAAACAAAATTTTTTCCTAGTGTTACTTCCATTAAACACATTAATATCATGTATCTCCTATAACTTCTAGGACAGAACGAGATTTTTGTTTAGCAGATAATTGCCCTCTTGACCTGGTGTCTGCCCCCAGGGGATCTTCAGTTTCATCTTTGATCACTCATTTACCCAGACCCCTTCTACTGCCTGCGCTATCTCTGGACTAGGGAAAAGTTCAGTTCTCTGCTGAAGCCTCTCTGCTCCTTATTGTTCTATGTATCCATCATCAGTACATTCAATGTCAATGCCATCCAGTGTCCTTCAGATGCTGCCAGTTGTACCCTTAAGAATGTCCACCCACTCATCTCTCCAACTAGTCCCCATTTCCATATTTGTAACTTTATACTTTTATGGGTTTCCTATAGTAGTCATGGATCATTTTTACATTTTAGTAAAACAAGCCTGTGGGAACACCTTTGAGAGAACTGGTCATGTAGCATCAGAAGAGAAAGGCATGGAGGAGTAAAGTGGGCAATGACACGGGTCGTTTTGTACCCATTTCCGAACCTCTGAGGGGTTTTGTGGAGAAGGGCTTGGATTTCATCTCCATCAGATGCAGGGAAGCAGATTTTCTTTTAATGTAATAAAGTTGGACAGAGTTGTTTCAAGAAGAAATAGGCTGTTGGATCAGGAAGCAATGATGAATCGTATCTGAGTCTGTTTAGAGAAAAGACCACCTCCCCTAGGAGGGTAACATTTCTGTCTAGAAGAAGGGGCTCCACATCTTCTGGAGGGTTGTGTCAGATGACCTGGGAGGTCTATGGATTTGACTGTTATTTTCTAAAATAAAGTGATAGTGTCTGCACACTGGTTCCCTGAAAACGGATTGCTACTGATCAGAGGGTTCCAGTGAAGCCACAGGAGCAAGAGCTCCTCTCTTGAGACCAAATGGAGACCGATATTTTATAAGGAGTGTTTGATAGAGTCCTTTCTTTGTGTTCACATTTTTTCTAAGAATCATTCCATCTATGGTTCTCTATATGTAACAGGACAGGAGCAACAGAATAATTTTTAGTGTGTTCTACAACTTCTCTCTTACTCTACCCTGTATTGTGGGTTTTTTTTTCTTGAATTGTTCATACAATGAGAATAAGAATTATGTGTTAACTTTTGAGTGACCTCTACAACTGTCCTATCTTTAGCAAGGATTCCATAAATGATTGTTAGGTTGAATTTAGGCAATTAAAAACCAAACCCAACAAATCTACTCTAAAACATCTCAGTAATTCACCAGAGAGATTAATGCAGATTTTGAAGTAAAAAATGGCTACAGAACCTCAGTATAGTCTGGTATTTCTGAAATGTGGCATATTGGCAGTTCTGGCACATTGGGAAGGTAGATGTGGCAATTAAAGGATGAGGAGGTAAACAGTAGCATGGAGAATTAGAAGCAACATCCCAGGCTGAAATCCTGTGTACTGAGTTGTCCTTGGGTGGTCATCAGTAGACCCGGACATGCAAACCCCCTGAAGCTTCAGAGAACAGGCCAAACCCAGGGAAATCAACCCATTGTGACTGTTAGCCAGAAATCACACACAGTACGAGGTAGGAAATACCAGACGCCACAAAAGCATGACTGTTTCTGTCTCTTGTGGAAGAGAATTGTCTGCCAATGGGTGGAAGCAGCAGCTGGATTCCTCAGTTGGAGAGGGGCAGGCTTTGGCTTCTCTTTATGCACAGATTTTCCTATAGCTTATCAGTCCTCGGGTCCCAGCAGCGAAGTATCCCAGGGTGTCTACCGGGGAGCCATGGATCTGTAAATCATCTGCCCCTTCCCAGCCTTACTGCACTTGGAGGTCCCAAAGGGGCAGCATCCTGTTTGAAGCCAGACATAATTGCTTATCTTTATAGAGGCAGAGGAAAGGAATAGAAACTAGAGGGAGAAGGGAGTACGGACTAGAGGGGGGAGGGAAAAGAGGGAGCTGGTCGGAGCAGGGGAGAGCTTGCAGGTTAGGGGCATACTGACCCATGTGCAGAGTAATGTCTTCCTCAGCATCCAGTGGGAAGTGCTCCCTGCTGGCTGGCCGCTCTTCCGCAGCCCCCGAGGTGGGGGTGTGGGAACGAGGCTAAGTGAGTCATTCAGGGAATGCACCCCTATCTCCTGCCACAAGCATATGCAATTACATGCACACATACACAGATATAGCCACCTTATTACTTTATATTTTTTAAAAGAGTCATTTATTTATTTGAAAGACAGAGTTAGAGAGAGAGAGAGAGAGAGAGAGATCTTCTATCTGCTAATTACTCCCCAAATGACCACAATGGTGGCAGCTGGGATGGTCTGAAGTCAGGAGACAGGAACTTCTTCTGGGTCTCCCACGCTGGTGGCAGGGGCCCAAGCACTTGGGCCTCCACTGCCTTCCCAGGTGCATCAGCAGGAAGCTGGATCAGAAGTGGAGCAACCAAGACTTGAACTGGTACCCATATCGGATGTTGGCATCACAGGTGCTGGCTTTACCCACTACACCACAGCACCAGCCCCTCTACCTTATTACGTTAAAGTCAGGCCTAATATGAGCAGTTACAGATGTAACATTTCCCCTCTCTCTCTCTCTTAAATTTGGGGCTGCCCTGATAAAACGAAGATTTTTTACCATTAATAATTTTGGCCACTGGCTTTAAAGGAACCGAAAGCTCACTCCAAATAGGTTTTTGGGGGCAGAGGTTTATTTGCCGAAATAGGTGCACTAACCAACTGTTTCCCACTTCGTTGAAGGGAACAAAAGGCACCAAAAGTGCAAAGTTTGCTGTATTTGTTAAAAAACAAAAGCAGCTTCCTTATTTTATAATTAGAGCTTGTGTTATAGGTTTCTCCCTAATAATGTGGATGTGTTGCCAAGGCAATAGCTTGGCAATCTTCTACATGGCTGCTTTTCCCATTAATCCATGCGGGCTTCATGGACATTAATCTTTATAACACACCTAAGCAGTTCAGAAGGGCAAAAACATACATATATTTAGTCATTTTTACATGAGAGGGAAGAACATTAGAAAGAAAGACTTTCTAGTTTCCTCTTTCCTTTCCAGGACATTCTGTCAGCAACCGCCATGGATTTTTCAAAGGCCCCAGGAGCCCAGTCCCGGATGTGAGAAATAGAGAGCAGGATACCTGAGAGGAACTCACATAACCAGACCACGAACAGGGCTCAAGGTCACAGTGAGTTGGAAGCTGTGCTCTTGAGACAAAATAGAAGCCAAGAGGCAGGAGGCTGAAATGAACTACAGTCCAGATCACAGTCAGCCAAACCAAGAGACATGAGCTAAAGAAGTGCTCAGTACTGATCAGGCACGCCCAATGTCAGCCTTCAGCAGTGGCCCTCGTGTCTCTGTTGGTGCAGCAGCGCTTGCCTGTCCCCATATTGAGGCAGCTCTTCCAGAAAGCATCCACTGTAGCTGAGCTCTGGGCCCATGATTCATGTTGGAGACAAGGACTGGACTGTTAGACTTTCTTTCCAGTTTCACACTAGGAGGAGACACAATGGAGAGGAGCCCTTCCTCCAGCGAGGTGTCTGGAATCATAATCTCACGAAAGTTGTCATATTGAGGAGGCCTGGACCAGAGCTGGCAAGTGAGGTGGGCAAGGTGCAAACCTTAAGGAGACAGCCACTCTTAAGCTTGTGCAGTGCAGGGTCACGAGGCCCACAGAGGAAGCAGCCCAGTCCTACTAGGGCTGAACAGCACTGGTCTTGGACCTGACACTGGTGGCCTGTATTCTCTCTGATGCTAGGCCATGAGTCTATCCTGAACCAAAGTCTATGGGGCTTGTGATTTTTCTTGAAACAAAACTCTTGAATATTTAGCTGTTCCCTGGCATTTAATAAGGTAGGATGGATGAAAATAAATTCCTAAGCTGATGAAATAGAAACATTTTTATGAGCACCATAGTGAAGACATTTTTACCATTAATTCTCATAGTATGCCTCATTAAGGACAGAGGTCCAACATGGAGAGTAAGTGCACAGTGACTCCTGTTGTTGATTTAACAATTGACACTCTTATTTATGACGTCAGTGACCACCCAAGGCTCTTGACATGAGCTGCCAAGGCTATGGAAGCCTTTTGAGCCCACAAACTCTGTCAGTATTTAGACAGGGCCATATGCAAAGTGGAAGTTCACTCCTCCCTTCAGAGAAAAGTACATCCTTCTTTGATGGCCCCTTCTTTCCACTAGGGTCTCACTCACAGAGATCCTTCATGTAGAACATTTTTTGCCACAGTGTCTTGGCTTTCCATGCCCGAAATGCTCTCCTAGGATTTTCAGCCAGATTCAAGGTTGGTTTTATATTTTTTTTAAAGATTTATTTATTTATTGAAAGGCAGAGTTACAGAGAGTAAGAAAGAGAGACAAAGAGGAATCATCATCTGCTGGTTCATTTCTCAAATGGCCATAATGGCCAGAACTGAGCCAGGCTGAAGCCAGGAGCCAGGAGCTTCCTCCAGATCTCCCATATGAGTGCAGGGGCTCAAGCACTTGAGCCGTTTTCTGCTGCTTTCCTAGGCACACTATCAGGGAGCAAGATTGGAAGAAAAACAGTCAGGACTTGAACCAGTGCCCTCATAGGATGCCAGCACTGCTGGCCATGGCTTTAACCCACTAAGCCATGCTGCTGGTGCCTCATATACTATTTTTAAAATACTTGTTACAGAAGGTATAAGCAAGATCTGTGGCAAGGGCCCTCAAACTTTCCTCTGAAACATGTCATTGTAATCACTCAAGGTGATTTTATCCCAACCAGGTAAGACTTCAAGGAAGGAACAAAAACAAAAGCAGGGTTTTAAAGCTTTGTTAAACCATTGTTAGAAAGGACTTACTGGTTAATTTTCATTTGGGGGAAGATATCTGAAAATCCACATTGTAAATCTAAATTGGGATTTATACAATTTTCCACCCAACAAGTGATTTTCTTTCTTCCCCCCCCTAGACTCTATATGTGAGGCTGTATTCTCTCTGCTTCTGGGATGTCATCCGTTTTCAGGATTTACAGTGGCTGACAACTGGCTTTAATAATTCACAAGGAATAGAATCCATTGTGGACTCTCCGTTTCTCCCTCAGTTCAGTGATGCAAACAGATGGAAAACATGGCATCCTCAGTGAAGCTAATCAAGAGGGCTCAGACACCCTAGAGTAACACTGGAGAAGTTACCACTAATAACCGTTTTCCCACCTCCACATACAACTAGAAAAACCAGAAACAGAGCAGGCCCTGTCGGCGCGGCTTGAATCCAGGGTGCCCGGCACAGAAGCGAAGTCTCCACGAAGTGGAGCTGATTTATACTGGCAGCAGAATGTACTGGATTTCAGGTGGTAAGAAAGGGAAATCGTTGCAGAGTAAAGTGAAATTCATAGCCTGTCACATTTGTTTACTGACTGTGATAGTAAAATGGGTAAGTAGTCACTGTGCTGCTCTGTTTATGTAACTCTGCAAAACAAGGTGCCCGTGCTTCTGAGCAGCATCAGCAACAGGCAGGAAGGAGCTGCCGCAAGGCTGTAACTTCCATTCCTCCATGTCCAGGAGCAGGCTCCTCCTGGGGACTTCCATTGCTTCCTGTTTCTTGAATATTCGGTGTAACAAGTTCAGTGTCAGTCTCAAATCCCCACTCTGGCCTCCACCCAGAAGAGGCTGGAGCCTGTCAGGGCTTGCAGTGTCCTGACTTCGTTGATAGATTCTGCTCATTAAAATTCAGTCCTTCCTGCATCCGGTTCCTCTCCTTGAGCAAATAAGACTGTGGTTCAGAGGGAATGGAGGCCCTGATGTCCACTGCCAATTTTAATACTGAGTTCCCCACTGAAGCTAATAACCAGTGCCATACCACACACTGGATGCACCTCTCTAAATAAATGCATTTATTTAGCTTCGTGCAAGAGCCAAAGAAGAAAGAACCAGGGCAGTGAGAAAATCCTACAGTGGGCCTTGCAATGGAAATGAGAGCTGCTCTGGGACTCTGGCTGCAGACCTCAGCTCACTCGGGCACACAGAGAATACCCTTTGAGACATTGGTATTCTTGGGTTTTCAGTTTGACTTGGATGCTAGTTATTTTCATAAATTTTTCCTCCCTGTATGGTCTATATATATCATGCTATTATTCAAAGTTAAGTGGGTTTTGGATAGATCCTAACAATTGAGTAAAAATATTTTTAATAAATATTATTTTCAATAGAATATTACAGACTTCACTGGATATTAGCTGACATCTAATATGTACTTATCTGTCTATAAATGTATATAGATATGTAGACTTTTGTAGATATAAAATATTAACTACATTTATGAGTATTTTTCTATAAGTAATTCTAGATAAAATTGGAACCTCAGTTCCAGTTGGCTTTGGGTAATAAGTTCACATCTGCTTTTTCATCTAATTTGTAAATGCATATAATTTTTAAAATGAGTTTAAAGAAAACATTTCCTCTTTTCTGTAAGTGTGATTTGAGATTGGAGTAAAACAAAGTGAATGTCAATGGAGATCAAGCATGTTCCAATAAAGTTTAATATGACCAGGCCTTGGTGCTTGGGGCCTTAGCCCTAATTGTCTCCATTGCTCCTGAAATTCCAATTACCAAAATATGATGTTTTTTTTTTTTTTT
>JADBBT010003738.1:0-11095 GCA_015711505.1 Sylvilagus bachmani | reverse complement strand
CATTGGAATCTGCCAACTTAATGGGATCTGGAGTCCCATGCACGTTTCTAGCTTTACCCTTGGGGGTGAGTTGTGATAACTTCTTAGGGAATTCATAGGGAGCTAATACCTTATTCCACTACTGACCTAGATTAATCACTTCCCTGCTTCTTGGTTTATCAGTGTCTTCATTTTTGGGTAGAACTTTCATGATTGATCCTTACATGAGTCCTTTCAGAGAAAGCTCTGAGGGGGGACTGTGCATTTTGTTTAATGAAGCGGAGCTCTCCTGTCTCTGGTGGGAAGCAACAGGATAGCACATTCAGCGTAACAGCTCAGGGAGTCTCTAGCATGTGGTGGTTTGACTCCATTCCATTAGTAACATCTCGAATATCATGGTCATGAAGAATGGGGGGCTTGGTCATAGCAGAACCAGTCCAAAGCAGGGTGCCCAGCTTGTGCCAGGGCAGAGAGGTGGTGTAGCCAGTGCAGCTCATGGTGGAAGCTCTGGACATAGATGGACTTCTTAAGGCTTCTGAGGGCTCTCCCCAGTGGGTTAAGTGGCTATGAGAAATAAACCATTGTTTCAGAGGCTGCACACCAGATGAGGCAGTTGCAGATGGAGGTAACAGTACAAGACCCTCAGCTGATCTGAAGAGCTTGTTTTTCATTCTCTGGAACAAACCATTCACAATGCCAGTCTCACTTGTAGTGTCTTCCAGGGGTGACCATGCAGCCAGATGAAAATGCAACTTCACTTAAAAATGTCTGGCTTTAGCCCTGGACCCATTTATGCCATGAGCTAAGATAGCAGAATGACTAGGCTGTGTAGAGAGATTCTTGTCTTGAGGCACTTAGTGTTTCAGACAGAGATGGGATGGGGAAGGTGAGCTTACAAACTGCCATTAATATTAGCATCCCATGATTGCAGTTTTAAGCCTGAAGTTATCTGATACAGAGAGAAAACTCTGCTTAGGTGAGGAACATCATTTTGGATCCCATCTATATAGGATAACGTCATCTGCATTTAGGGATAGTTTGACTTCCTCCTTTCCAATTTGTGTCCCTTTGTTTATTTTTCTTGCCTAATGGCTCTTGGTAAAACTTCCGGGACTATACTGAATAGCAGTGGTGAGAGTGGGCATCCATGTCTGGTTCTGGACTTAGGAGCAATGCTTCCACCTTTTCCCTATTCCCTGTCCCAACGTGATATGTCATGTTGATTGATTTGCAAATGTTGAACCATCCCTGCCTGCCAGGATTATCTCCACTTGGTCCGGGTGAATGATCTTTCTGGTGTGTTATTGGATTCAATTGGCTAGAATTCTGTTGAGGATTTTTGTATCTATGTTCATCAGAGAAATTGGTCTGCAGTTCTCTTTCTCTGTTGTATCATTTTTTGGTTTACGAATTAAGATGATGCTGGTTTCATAGATGTTTTGGAGGTTCTCTCCCTTTTAAGTATTTTGAATAGCTTGAGACATATTGGAATTAGTTTTTAAATGTCTGGTAGAATTCAGCACTGAAGCCATCTGGTCCCACTGAGAGACTATTGAAACTCATAAAAGAGTTTGGTAAAGTGGCAGGATATAAAATTAACACATAAAAATCAATTGCTTTTATATACACAGAAAATGCCATGGCTGAGAAAGAACTTGTAAGATCAATCCTGTTCACAATAGTTACAAAAAATTTAAAGACCTTGGAATAAATTTACCTAAGTATGTCAAAGATCTCTATGATGAAAATAATAAAACATTAAAGAAAGAAATAGAAGAAGACATTAAAAATAGAAAAAATTTCCATGTTCATGGATTGGAAAAATCAATATCATCAAAATGTCCATACTACTGAAAGCAATTTACAGATTCATTGTAATCCCTATCAAAATACTAATGGCATTCTTCTCACATCTAGAAAAAATGATGCTAAAATTCATATGGAAGCATGAGAGAACCCGAATATCTAAAGCAATCTTATACAACAAAAACAAAGCCAGAGGCATCACAATACCAGATTTCAACACTTAATACAGGCCAGTTATAATCAAAACAGCCTGGTACTGGCACAGAAACAGACATGTAGACCAATGGAGCAGAATAGAAGCTCCAGAAATCAACCCACAGACCTATTACCAACTTATTTTTGACAAAGGAGCTAAATTCAAGTCCTGGAGCAAGGATAATCCCTTCAACAATTGGTGCTGGGAAAATTGGATCTGCACATGCAGAAGAATGAATCTAGACCCCTGCCTCTTACCTTACACAAAAATGCATTCAAAATGGATCAAAGATCTAAATCTATGACCTGCTACCATGAAATCACTAGAGCATATTAGGGAAACTCTGTAAGACATTAGTATAGGCAAAGACTTTTTGGAAAAGACACCAGAAGCACAGTAAATCAAAACCAAAATTGACAAATTGACAGAAGCTAAGAAGCTTCTGCACTGGTAAAGAAACACTCAGCAAAATGAAGAGGCAACTGACAGAATGGGTAAAAATATTTGCAAACTACACAATTGATAAAGAGTTAATATCCAGAATGTATAAAGTGCTCAAAATTCAAAAACAACAAAACAAATAATCCAGTTAAGAAATGGGCAAAGGACTTGAACAGGCATTTTTCAAGACAGGAAATCCAAATGGCCAACTGACACTTGAAAAAAAATGGTTAGGATCACTAGCCATCAGGGAAATTCAAGTGAAAGCCACAATGATGTTTCCCTCACCCCAGTTAGAATGCCTCTGATACAGAAATCAGTGAAAAACAAATGCTGGTGAGGATGTGGAGGAAAATGTAAGGTAGTCCAGCCACTGTACAAGACAGTATGGATATATCTCACAGATTTGAATGTATGCCTATAATATGGTCCAGTCATCCCACTCCCGGAAATTTACCCAAAGGAAATGAAAGCATAAGCATAAGCATATGAAAAAGTTACCTGCACCACCATGTTCATTGCAGCTCAATTCACAATAGCTAAGTGATGGAATCAACACAGATATTCATCAACTGATGGCTGGTTAAAGAAATTATGGTGTATATACACACTATGGAGCACTATTAAGTTGTTAAAAAATGAAATCCTGTCTTTTGCAATAAAATGGGTACAATTGGAAACCATTATCCTTAGGGAAATAAGCCAGTTCAGAAAAGACAGTTATCATGTGTTTTTCCTGTTCTGGAGTAACTAATAGAATACCTAAAATGTAATATATTGAAATGAGATTCCATGATTGTTTAAAGCTCTGGTCTCTTCTGTTGAGAAGTAGTGTTTTTTTCCCCCTTCATACTATTTGCTGAGCTCTTTACTTAGTGAAGGGTTACCTTACTATCATTAAGTAAACTGAAAATAGACCTTTGTAAAAATTAAGGGTAGGAATAGGAGAAGGAAAGGAAGAATGGTTGAAGTGTGGTAGAAGGATTGGTAGGTAGAATTATCACTACATTCCTAAATCTGTATTTAACAAATACATGAAACTTGTATAATTTAAATAAAATTGTTATAAAAGATGGGGAATATCATTAGGGTGTCTTATTTTTCTAGGGACAACAATAACATTTTGTTTACAGAGATGTAACTGTTAAGTCAATTACAAAATACATTTTCTATACTTTGCCACTGAAACCATCACAGGATATAGAATGAGTTTCCTACTTTTTAGTTCCATATCCTTGGTTAGGCACAAGCTGTCTCGCTTTTTTTTAATTTCTGATTGTTTAGAGAGATGTGGCTCTAGCCAGCTATGACTGCTGTGAAGCAGCGACCAGATGTACCTGTCTTGTTATTTGCTGGTTGTTTTATGTTATGAGACTGAATCATGGATGCCAAATGTTCCCATGTTCTCCTGGGAGTAATGAGGAAATAAACACCTGAACGCACTAAGCTAGACATTAAATTATGTAGGAGACCACTACAAAAACACAGAATAAGTAAGAGCTGACATTGTATTCTCTGACTTGAGGGCAGTTGACTAACAAGAAATTTCACACTACCATTGTAATAGCTGAATTTACTAACTTATGACTCCAGGTTGGACACAGATATGGTTTTCTATTTCTTCTGATCTTTCGGACAAACTATGTATTTCTCCAAGAAACCCTAACAGACTCTCTGGTTCCTGGGTTCAAGGGTTTCAAAGGGCTACATGTGTGGCTTGTCAACATTTTGCCAAAAGCTTTGACAAAGCAGAATAGGCCATTATCTACTTTGTGTGGAAACTCTGGGGGTGGTAAGAAGGAATCTTTTCTTACTGAGGAAAAAATTAATTTTGCTTTGGTTTCAATAGAGTATTCATTTCTTATTTGACTCATGAACAAGTCAGTGTACACAGCCTACTCAGTTTGGGGTAGTGTTTGGGTTTAGGCGATTGTTATAGTAAGAAGTCTTTGAATGTAGTCTTTTATATTGGTAAAGCCCACACATATTTAAATAAATTATCTTCTTTCTTTTCAACGTTTATTTACCAAAGAGTAGAACAATAGTCAAAGGGAATTTCATTCAATCCTAAACCAGAGTAAACAATGTTTTCAGCTTTCTGTGGAGTCCAAAGCCACCAGTGCCAATGGAGATGGCCCGATCCTTCTCACCATTTCCTCTTACTAACTACCACCTCCTTCCGGAGTTTTTGGCCCATGTTTAGGGTGCAGCTTAGGTTCAGGTAATGGAAGTCTTTAGCTATTTAAACAATTCTCAGTTCCTGGCAGAAGACACTCAATACCCTGCTCACCTGGTACTGCCCTGATGGCTTTCTCAGGGAAGGCATTGTGGTGTGGGGCACACAGAGGAGTCCCCAGAGCAACATGCTTGTCCTTACTCTACGCTGGTGGTTGATCATGCGTGGGTCTCGCAACCCGTAGACTGCTGATAGCACACAATGGCTGCCAGCGGCAACAGCATTGTGAGTATGAATGTGCGAATGTGTTGTTGGCCGTAATGTGTTGGATTCCCTGCAGGCCCTGTGCTAACTGCTCTGAATGACTCCATGCTCCCTGCATCAGTCTCTGGCATCTCACCCCCATAGGAACAGCCTGGACACAGAGGCATCCTTGGGGCTACTCTTTGCCCGTCATCCCACCTCCTCCAGCTCCTGATCCCAGGGTGCAGAGGCTACGACTTGAAGGATGTGATTGAGTTTCCTCATGCATGGAGCGTTGCTCCCAGAGTACACACACCCAGGACCCGGGAGAGGAGCCTTGCTCCCCCTCCACGCATGCCCAGCCCTGTCTGTAGTGCTCTTCACCAGTGTCGTGGGCGCTGCTGCCCCTTCCTAGTGTCTCTAAGTCCTGGGGGCATCCACAGAACTTTCCTCTCATCGTTGGTGTACCCAGGGTGTGAGGTCCTCATTGTGACTCAGTATGAATTCAAGTGCTTCCAACAATGCTGTTTACAGATTAGGAATTGGTGTTGGCAATGCTGAAAAAGGATGTAATCCACTTTCTGTACTGCTCACAGCATAAGCAGGCTGTAGTAGTGCCTGGGAATTTTAGAGGAGACAGAAAGAGTGGAGGAAAAATAAGAAGAAGTCAAGAGAGAGAGAGAGAGAGAGAGAGAGAGAGAGAGAGAGAATGAGAATATACAGTTTCTCAGGAAGAATTAAAACAGCTTTGAGATTATTTTGTCCTAAAGGAGAAGTTGCAAAATGTAGACCAACTGCTCTCCACTCCATGTTTGCCAAAGAGGACAATAAGGAATTTTGAGATACCAAGAGGGATTTGTGTTAGCTATAGGGAATAATTTCCTAGTAACAATGTGGGTTGTTAAATATTGGGAGGGTTTATGAAGGAAATCTGTGGCATTTCCTTCTGTGACAATCTTTACATGTAAGGGTGACTTCCACCTGTGTAGGGTGGAAATCATAAAATCTTTTATGATTTTTCTCAAATGTCTATACACCCACTTCAGCAATTAAGCAAATAGAACTTCAGTGACCGTTTCTAACTCATACTACTTCTGAGTCTTTAAACAACTTCTTACAGTGCTTATTTTTAGATTGTAAGACTACGTATAATGCAACATTGACCATTTTACATGTTTGATTCATTAAGTACATTGCATTGTTGTGCAACTTGCAGCTCTGTCCATCTCCAGAACTTTTCCATTAACCCAAATTGAACTTTGTACTCATTAAACAGTACCTCCCCATCCCTCTCCCTGCAACCTCTAGTAACCCCTGTTCTCTCTGTTGCTATGAATTCCTTTTTTACGTTTTGATGGTCACCCCACAGAGTGACCTCCACTTTCTCAACACAGAGCCTGAAGCATCGCATATGTCAGTAAAACGAACACAGGGACCTCTGTCCTGCCGACCAGCATGCTTGCGTGGGTCTGCACCTAGAGATACAGTCTGTGAGGAGGCAGGCAGGCAAGGGGCATGCACTGTTAGGGTGCTGCCGTGGGCAGTGTGGCGGCTTCCTCACTCTGGCGGAGAAGCCAAACACCCTTTCCCAGGCTGCCCTCTGGTGTGCTGAGGGGCTGGGAGCTGTTCTTGAAGGCTCTGTGCTGAGCAGCCCTTCTGAGCTTCCTGCAAGTCCATACGATACTCCTGTGTGCTCATCAACATCCCAGAGTGCACTAGCCAGAGTGGGCTCTGTTGCCGCCTTTGGAGAGCTCTGACCAATGCGGGGGCAATTGTCTCCTAACATTGAGTCCCCAGATAGGTGACTTTTCCCTTCCCACTGATGAGGGAAACAGTGACTTGGACCTGGGAGAGCCAGGCTGGTGTAGCCAGGGAGACCATACCCCCTCCTCTCAGGAACCCCTGGGTGGCTGTGCTTGTCCGTGCCTTGGCAGGGGGACAGGCATGGCATCTTGCAGTGGTACAGTGGCCGTTCGTCAGGAAGGCTCTACCCCCCTTAGGATGTGGCTGTCACTGCTTCCCCAGACTGCAAGTTCTTTTCCTGGGTTCCGTGTCTTCCCTAGAACCATCTATCCTGGGCATGGTTGAGTATATTCTTAAACATGGCAAGTGAAGACTCTCAGATCTGGGTGTTTCCAAATACTCTTTTCTTTTGTGGATGTTGATATTTTGGCTTGTGTACAGGATTGTAGCTTATTTTCATTTGGAACCTTGAAGGAATTGCTCATAGCCTTTTAGAAAAGGTGTATTTACTTATTTGAAAGGCAGAGTTAAAGAGAGAAAGCAAGAGAGAGAGAGAGACTGGTACACTCCCCAGAGGCCGCAGTGGCTGCTCAGCCAGGCCAGACAGGAGCCAGGCGCTCCATCCAGGTCTCCTGAATGGGTAGCAGGGGTCCAAGTGCTTGGGCTATCTTCTGCTATCTTCACAGGCACATTAGCAGGAAGCTGGATCAGAAGTGGAGCAGGTACAACTCAAGCCAGCACTCCACACGGGTGCCAGCTTCGCAGGCAGCAACTTTACCCCCTGCACCACAGTGCTGACCCCTACCTGTTGTGTTACCCCCTGCACCTGTTGTGTTTTTTAACTAAAATTTCTTCATTTCAGCCGTGTTGTTCTTTTCTTAGCACATTCATTGCATTTGTACTACATGAATGCAGTGATTTCTCACAGGGTGAGACCAGGGTAACAATTAGAGTTGGCAGGTTAATTCAAGAAGAAAACTCCAGATTACCCATCAGATTCGTCATTCTACCATTTAACTGTTACGTACCCTTGGGTAACTCACTGCCTCTCTCTGCATCTCAGTTTACGTATCTATAAATTGATGATAATAGCAACACATACTTCATAAGTGGTGGTGAGGAATCAGTAAGTGGATGAATGCCGGCTATCAAGTAAGTGAGAAGTAAATGCAGCTATTAGGCCGGTGCCATGGCTCACTAGACTAATTCTCTGCCTGCGGCACCGGCACCCTGGGTTCTAGTCCCACCTGGGGCACCAGATTCTGTCCTGGTTGCTCCTCTTCCAGGCCAGCTCTCTGCTGTGGCCCGGGAGTGCAGTGGAGGATGGCCCAAGTGCTTGGGCCCTGCACCCGCATTGGAGACCAGGAGAAGCACCTGGCTCCTGGCTTCAGCTCGGCATAGTGTGCTGGCTGTAGCGGCCATTTAGGGAGTGAACCAACGGAAGGAAGACCTCTCTCTCTCTCTCACTGTCTAACTCTGCCTGTCCAAAAAAAAAAAAATGCAGCTATTAGAGTGTCTTCTGTTGTCCTGAGTTATTTTTTGTTTTAATACTTTGATCTTTTCCTTTGTGGTTCTGATAACTGTCCCCCTCTTTGTTATCCAACTACTTGACAAATACAGAATGAGGCTCATTATTCTAGAATATTTGTGTAGGTTTCTGCTGTTGTCGGTGACTAGGTCTTTTCCCTGAGTCCCCTCTTCTGCACCAAAGCTTGACTGGCGGTTTTATTCATGTGGGTACTGGTGTGTCACACGCCCTGCTTTATTTAAGGGTGAACGAGACACACACGAGCTGACCGGTGCCATCCTTAAGTGCTAGGACATCTAGGTTTTATGCCTGTACATATTCATACAAGCCTCAGGTCTCCAAATATTTTATTTATCAGACTCACTGCAGCCATTTGCTTCAGAGACCTCCGGAAAATCTCTCTGCTTGCCACGTTTCTCATTTCTGCCTTCTGCCACGCTGGCTGCCTTTGATTGGTCCATCTGCCTCTCAGCTCCGTCTGCACTGCACTCAGCACTGGGTGGGTTTGGACTTGCATATTACTCTATTTAATATTTCACTAGGGTCTTATTCTCATTCTTTTAGAAATTTGTTGTGATCTTCATTCTGTTAGCCCTATTCCTCTCAATCTCCTTTGCTAATGATTTTTTTTTTGAGTGGGAATTATTTTTGTACGATGCCCTAAAATCACTGGGCTGTCCGTGGAGCCCTGAGATTGATGGATGCTTTTTGGCTGGTCTGCTTTCTGGTTGCCAGTTAATTGCTCGTGGGTTTTTGTGATTCTGGAACAACTGATAACAAAGTAATGGTATTCCACCCCCAAACAATGGCCACACATTCAACAGCGATAATTGATGCATTACGCCTTCTCAAAAAGGAACAGAGACTAATAGATGTTTGGCTGTCTCTAATTGCATCCATTAATTAAGTTGTGCCTTCCTCCTGAGGGAAGGCAGGGTAGGAAGGAGGGAGGTTCGCAGAGGCTTGGTCCCAAGACCTGAGACATCACAATTGCAAGGGCTGGAGTGGGAGACGGAGGGAATCGCAGGGACATACTTTCCTAATTGCTTTATAGGTGAAGACCCTGATGCTGAGGAGGTTCAGGCACTGGCTCCAGGGCACAGAACTGCTGAATAATCAAGCCTGACTCAGCATTTCCAGCTTGGAGCCCTTCAGTTCTTCTAAAGAAACCTCTGTAATCCTGCTATGACCTCAAACATCATAGAGTTATTCAGTAAAGTTAATTATATTATTTAGAATTATATTCTCTCACTTAGTCATTATATGGTACTTCCTAAGGCAAAGAAAAAACCAATATAGTGTAGAAATTACAAAAATATACCAGAAACGAGTAGATTTTCAGACTTTGATTAATCCATAGTATTTGTTCATCAGTCACTGATATTTTTTTCCTACTTCTCAAGCTTTCTGAAATTTATAGTTTTTCATCTACTAGCAAGAGCGGGGAACTTTTTTCTGCTAAGGGACATTTAAATATTTATAACATCATTCAAGGGCCATGCAAAATTATGAACTTAAAAGTTTAGCCTGCTATAGATTTATTGGATTTCAAGTCCCACCTGCGGTCGCCATGGCAGGGCCAGGCCAAATGATTTCGCAGGCCTCACACAGCCCACGAGCCAAAGGTGCCACACCCTTGACACTGGAGAGGCAGAGTGACAGGATGAGAGAGGGAGAGAGAGAGAGAGAGTGAGAGAGAGAAAGAGAGGGAGAATCTTTTAGCTGCTATCTCAGCTCCCAGGTGCCTGTAGCAACCAGGATGGGACCAAGCCAAAGCTAACTGCCAGGAATCACATCTGGGTGGCTCAGGGGGTGGCAGAGACCCAGGCATTTGAACCGTCACCTGCTGCCTCCCAGATTACGCACTAGCAGGGGGCTGGATCAGAAGCAGAAGTGCTGGGATTTGAACCGGGCAGCTATCCCACGCCACAGCTTAACTCACTGTGCCACAAGGCCCGCCCCATATGTATCTTTTTGAACATCAATAATACTTTAATTTTCTGAATTTCCCATTTCAGTCTTTGAGTTTCCTAGGAAGTAGGAAACTCTGGCAGTGCCCAGCACTAAATCATGAGGGGCTGTTTTCCTTTGGCCAGGAAGCGTGCACCTGGAAGGGTGTACTCCTGCAGGAGACATGAACGTGGGAGTTCGCACAGCCTGCAGGCGGCGGGAGTTGGACTGGGTTCTCCTCTCAGCAGCTGTTCATGATGCTTGGCTCAGGGGCCCTGCTCAGCTCCAGATCGGCTCCTGCCTTGCAGCCCCAGGTAGGACCACGGACACAGGAAGGCGTCTCGTGGCTGGCACCAGGGATCTCCTGTCCTTTGCCCTGCAAATCCATTGTGGCCTCTCCGGCTCCACCCGGGAGATGGCCAACCCCACACTGTGATGTGGTCGTCTGAGTGGTTGAGAAGCAGGCTTTCTGCCATCTCCTCCAGATGTTTAGGTCAGCGCCAGTGTCTCAGAGCCGAGTTCCTCTCACTTCAAGGGCTCCCAGGCTAGAGAGGGAGACAGCAGTGCTTGCTTGAATGCATGACCAGGATGGCGTGCACCCAGCGCAGAGGGGACCATCTCTGAACCGAGCTCTGAAATCAAAGGCAGACTTTACAGAAAGTGGACGATTGAGGTAGGAGGCATGGACGAGGAGCACGCGCCCTGAACCCTCCTGGTGGCCAGCAGTGCTGAGCTCTGTGACACCCAGGAGCCTGGAACTCCACGTGGGTCTCCCACGTGGATGGACCCAAGCATGTGGGCCATCTGCATTGCTTTCTCAGGCATATTAGCAGGGAGCTGGATTGGAAAGTGGAGCAGCGGGGACTTGAATTAGCGCCTATATGGGATGCCAGCATCGCAGGTGGCAGTTTAACTTGCTGTGCCAACCCCCCACCCCCAGCTCCCTTCCTGTTTTTCTTATCCCACCCCCAAAACATTTCCTATAGGGAGATGGGGGAGGGCACTGACCTCTACCAAAAAAAAAAAAAAAAAA
>JADBBT010003737.1:0-11103 GCA_015711505.1 Sylvilagus bachmani | reverse complement strand
CATGTGGCTGGTTCAAACCAGACACAACCGGTTTGGTGAGGCTAACTCAATCACTGATCTTGCTACAGCCTCTGTGTTTGTTTGTGTTTTCTGGACATTCTTCAGAGACTGCATGGTTTTGAATGAATTTTAGCATGTAAATTTGTTTTCTTGCTACTGAATGCAATAGGGAAACTGAATAAAATAAAAAAATTAAAATTCGAGTTTTCTAGGCAGCATGCAACAGAAACTGTGGGCAACATGAATTATTTGTAACCATGGAATTGAAGACATTTGTGGATGAGAAGAATTGCAGTTTGTTCCAACAGCAGTTTCACTTTAATTTTCTGGGTGCAATTCACCCAAATTCCACAACACTTTGTCCAGATATGGCTGGTTCATAGCAGACAAATCCATTTTGGTGTTGCTAACTAAATTACAGATCTTGCTACAACCTCTGTGTTTCTTTGTGTTTTCTGGACATTCTTCATAGACTTCATGGTTTTGAATGAAGTTTAGCATGTAAATTTGTTTTCTTGCTACTGAATGCAATTGAGGAAACTGGATAAAAGAAAAAACATAGAAATTTGAGTTTTAGAGGCAGCATGCAGTAGAAACCGAGGTCTACATGAATTATTTGTTTGTAAGCATGGAATTAAAGACATTTGTGGATGCGACGAATTATAATTTTTGCCAAAAGTAGTTTCACTGTGATGTTCTGCTTGCATTTCACCCGAATTCCAAACCCGGTTTGGTGAGGGTAACTCAATCACAGATCTTGCTACAGCTTCTGTGTTTGTTTGTGTTTTCTGGACATTCTTCAGAGACTGCATGGTTTTGAACACATTTCAGCAAGTAAATTTGTTTTCTTGCTGCTGAATGCAACACAGGGTACTAGATAAAAGAAAAAAATCGAGTTTTCTAACTAGCATGCAACAGAAAACTTGGGCAACATGAATTATTTGTTTGTAAGAATGAAATTAAAGACATTTGGCAAAAGAAGAATTTCACGTTGCTCCAAAAGTAGTTTCACTGTGATTTTCTGGGTGTACTTCACAAGAATTCCAAAACACTTTGTCTGGATATGGCTGGTTGAAACCAGAAATACCCGGTTTGGTGAGGCTAACTCAATCACTCATCTTGCTACAGCCACTGTGTTTGTTTGTGTTTCCTGGACATTCTTCATAGACTGCATAGTTTTGAATGAATTTTAGCATGTAAATTTGTTTTCTTGCTGCTGAATGAAATAGAGGGATGTAGATAAAAGAAAAAAATAAAAATTTGATTTGTCTAGGCAGCATGCAACAGAAACCGTGGGCATTATGAATTAGTTGTTTGTAATCATGGAATTAAAGACATTTGAGGATCACAAGAATTTGACTTTGCTGCAAAACTAGTTTCACTGTGATTTTCTGGGTGCATTTTACCCGAATTCCCAAGCACTTTGTCTGGATATGGCTGGTTCAATCCAGAAAAACAAGTTTGGTGAGGCTAACTCAATCACAGATCTTGCTATAGCCTCTGGGTTTGTTTGTGTTTTCTGGACATTCTTCATAGACTATGCAGTATTGAATGAATGTTAGCAGTAAACTTGTTTTATTAATGCTGAATGCAATAAAGGGAACCAGATAAAAGAAAAAAATAAAAATTCGAGTTCTCTAGGCAGCATGCAACAGAAACCATGGGCAACATGAATTATTTGTTTGTAAGCATGGATTTCAAGACATTTGTGAATGAGAAGAATTTCAATTTATTCCAACAGCAGTTTCACTTTGATTTTCTGGGTGCATTTTACCCGAATTCCACAACATTTTGTATGGATATGGCTGGTTCAAACCAGCAAATATGGGTTTGGTGAGGCTAACTCAATCACTGATCTTGCTACAGCCTCTGTGTTTGTGTCTTCGGGATGTACCATGGGCAACAAGAATTATTTGTTTGTAAGCATGAAATTAAAGACATTTGCGGATGAGAAGAATTTCAGTTGGCTCCAACAGCAGTTTGACTGGGATTTTCAGTGTCCATTTCACCCAAATTCCACAACATTTTTTCCAGGTATGGCTGGTTCAAACCAGACCCAACCGGTTTGGTGAGGCTAACTCAATCACTGATCTTGCTACAGCCTCTGTGTTTGTTTGTGTTTTCTGGACATTCTTCATAGACTGCATGGTTTTGAATGAATTTGAGCATGTAAATTTGTTTTCTTGCTGCTGAATGCAATAGAGGGAACTGGATAAAAGAAAAAAAAATAAAAATTTGATTTGTCTAGGCAGCATGCAACAGAATCTATGGGAAACATGAATTATTTGTTTGTAAGCATGGAATTCAAGACATTTGTGGATGAGAAGAATTTCATGTTGCTCCAACAGCAGTTTGACTGTTTGTTTCTAGTTGCATTTCACCTGAATTCCACAAGGCTTTGTCCAGATATGGCTGGTTCAAATCAGACAAACCCGGTTTGGTGAGGGAACTAAATCACAGATCTTGCTACAGCCTCTGTGTTAATTTCTGTTTTCTGCACATTCTTCATGGATTGCATGGTTTTCAATACATTTCAGGATGTAAATTTGTTTTCTTGCTGCTGAATGAAATAGAGGGAACTGGATAAAGAAAAAAAAATTCGAGTTTTAGACGCAGTATGAAACACAAACTGTTTGCACCATGAATTTTTTGTTTGTAAGCATGTAATAAAACACATCAGTGGATGAGAAGAATTTAGATTTACTCCAAAACTAGTACCTTGTGATTTTTTGAGTGGATTACACCTTAATTACACAACACTTTTGAAAGTTACGGCTGGTTCAAACCAGACAAACTCGGTTTCGTGAGGATAACTCAATCACAGATCTTGCTACAACCTCTGTGTTTGTTTGTGTTTTCTGGACATTCTTCAGAGACTGCACAGATTTGAATGTCTTTTAGCATGCAAATTTGTTTTCTTGCTGCTGAACACAATAGAGGGAACTGAATAAAAGAAAAAAATAAAAATTCGAGTTTTCTAGGCAGCATGCAACAGAAACTATGGGCAACATGAATTATTTGATTGTTAGCATGGAATTGAAGACATTTGGCGATGAGAAGAATTTCATTTTGCTGCAAAACTATTTTCACTGTGATTTTCTGCATGCACTTCACATGAATTCCAATAAATTTGGCTTGGATATGGCTGGTTGAAACCGGTAAAAGCATTTTGGTGAGGCTAACTCAATCAATGATCTTGCTACAGCCTCTGTGTTTGTTTGAGTATTCTGGACATTCTTCATAGACTGCTTGGTTTTGAATGAATTTTACCATATAAATTTGTTTTCTTGCTGCTGAATGAAATTGAGGGATCTGGATAAAGGAAAAACAAATAAAAATATGACTTGTCTAGGCAGCATACAACAGAAACTGTGGGCAACAGGAATTACTTGTTTGTAAGCATGGAATTAAAGACATTTGTGGATGAGAAGAATTTCAATTTGTTCCAACAGGAGTTTGACTGTGATTTGCTGGGTACATTTCACCTTAATTCCACAACACTTTATCCGTATATGGCTGGTTCAAACCAGACAAAACCGGTTTGGTGAGGCTAACTCAATCACAGTTCTTGCTACAGTCTCTATGTTTGCTTGCACTTTCTGGACATCCTTCACAGACTGAATGGCTTTGAATGAATTTTAGCATGTAAATTTGTTTTCTTACTACTGAATGCAGTAGAGCGAACTGGATAAAAGAAAGAAAAATAAAAATTCGAGTTTTAGAAGCCACAGGCAACAGAAACCGTGGGCAACATGAATTATTAGTTTGTAAGCATGGAATTAAAGACATTTGTGGATGAGAAGAATTTCAATTTGCTCCACAGCAGGTTGATTGTGATTTCCTGGGTCCACTTCATCCAAATTCACCAACACTTTGTCCGGATATGGCTGGTTCAAACCAGACAAAACTGGTTTGGTGAGGCAAACTCAACTACAGATCTTGCTACAGCCTCTGTGTTTGTTTATGTTTTATGGACATTCTTCATAGACTTCATGGTTTTGAATGAAGTTTAGCATCTAAATTTGTTTTCTTGCTACTGTATGCAATAGAGGTAAGTGGATAAAAGAAAAAAACATAGAAATTCGAGTTTTAGAGGCAGCATGCAATAGAAACTGAGGTCAACATGAATTATTTGTTTGTAAGCATGGAATTAAAGACATTTGTGGATGAGACAAATTTTAATTTTTGCCAAAAGTAGTTTCACTGTAATTTTCTGGGTGCATTTCACCAGAATTCTAAACCCGGTTTGGGGAGGGTAACTCAATCACAGATCTTGCTACAGCCTCTGTGTTTGTTTGTGTTTTCTGGACATTCTTAACAGAATGCCAGTATTGTATGAATTTTAGCATGTAAATGTGTTTTCTTTCTGCTGAATGAAATAGAGGGAACTGGATAAAGGAAAAAAAGATAACACTTCGAGTTTTCTATGCAGCATCAACAGAAACCATGGGCAACATGAATTATTTGTTTGTAAGCATGGAGTTAAAGAAATTTTGGATGAGAAGAATTTAACTTGCTGCAAAACTAGTTTCACTGTGATTTTCTGGGTACATTTCACCGAAATTCCAAAACACTTTTTCCCAATATGGCTGGTTCAAACCAGAAAAAAACCAGTTTGGTGAGGCTAACTCAATCACAGATCTGTGTAGAGCCTCTGTGTGTGTTTGTGTTTTCTGGACATTCTTCATAACTGCATGATGTTGAATAAATTTTAGCATGTAAATTTGTTTTCTTGCTGCTGAACGAAATAGAGGGAACTGGATAAAAGAAAAAAATAAAAATTGGAGTGTTAGAAGCAGCATGGAACATCAACCATGTGCAACATGAATTATTTGATTGTTAGCATGGAATTCAAGACATTTGTGGATGAGCAGAATTTCAATTTGCTCCAACAGCAGTTTCACTGTGATTTTCTGGGTGCATTTCACCCGAATTCCACAACACTTTGTCCGGATATGGCTGGTTGAATCTGGACAAAACTGGTTTGGTGAGGCTATCTCAATCACAGATCTTGCTACAGCCTCTGTGTTTGTTTGTGTTTTCTGGACTTTCTTCATAGACTTCACGGATTTGAATGAATTTTTCCATGTAAGATTTTGTATCCTTGCTTATGAATGCAAAGGAGGGAACTGAATGAAAGAAAAATAAAAATAAAATTTCGAGTTTTCTAGGCAACATGCAACATAAACCGTGGGCAACATGATTTATTTCTTTGTAAGCATGGAGTTAAAGATTTTTGTGGATGAAAAGAATTTCAATTTGCTCCAAAACTTCTTTGATTGTGATCATTGTGATTTTTTGGGTGCATTTTACCAGAATTCCACAACACTTTGTCCGGATATGGCTGGTTTAAACCAGACAAACCTAGTTTGGTGAGGCTAACTCAATCACTGATCTTGCTACAGCCTCTGCAAAAGGATATTTCCAGTTTGTTCCAGACATATCCAGAAAAAATGTTGGGGATTGCGGGTTAAATTGACCCAGAAAATCTCCTCAAACTGTGTTTGGAGAAAAGCAAAATCTTTCTCTTCGGCAAGTGGATGCAATGTCATGTTTACAAACACAAATATCATGTTTGCTGTGGTTGCTGTAGCTTTCTTCCTAGAAAACACGAATGTGTAGAGGTTTTGTCTCCATGTGTAAGCAATTTTGGTTTGCCAGCAGAAAACATAACGTTACAGGCTAAAGTTCTTCCAAAACCATAAAGTCTTCAGATAATGTGCAGAAAACACAAACAAATACAAGATCTGGGATTGAGTTAGCCACCACATGACCAGATATTTCAGGTTTGATACAGCCGTATCTGGAAAAAGTGTTGTGGAATTCGGGTTAAATTGACCCACTTTTCTCTCTGTCTCTCTCTCTCCCTGTCCAATCTGCCCGTCAAAAATATAAATAAATGAATAAATAAAAAAATAAATAAAGCCAGCACCACAGCTAAATAGGCTAGTCCTCTGCCTTGTGGCGCCAGCACACTGGGTTCTAGTCCTGGTCGGGGCACCGGATTCTGTCCCGACTGCCCCTCTTCCAGGCCAGCTCTCTGCTGTGGCCAGGGAGTGCAGTGGAGGATGGCCCAAGAGCTTGGTCCTTGCACCCCATGGGAGACCAGGATAAGCACCTGGCTCCTGCCATTGGATGAGCATGGTACACTGGCTGCAGCCCACTGGCAGCAGTGGCCATTGGAGTGTGAACCAACAGCAAAGAAGACCTTTCTCTCTGTCTCTCTCTCTCTGTCCACTCTGCCTGTCAAAAAAAGAGGAAGAAAAAGAAAGAAAGACCCAGAAAATCCCCTCAAACTGTTTTTTTATAAAAGAAAAATCTTTCTCTTCAGTTCATGGATGAAATGTCATGTTTACAAACACAAATATCATGTTTGGCTATGGTCGCTGTAGCTTTCTACCTAGAAAACACGAATGTGTAGAGGTTTCGTCTCCATGTGGAACCACATAGCATTTCCCAGCAGAAAATAAAATGTTACAGGCTAAAATCCATTCAAAACTGTAAAGTCTTTAGATAATGTCCAGAAAACTCAAACAAATACAGAGGCTGTAGCAAGATCTGGCATTGAGTTATCCACAACACAATGAGATATTTAAGGGTTCATCGAGCCATATCTGGACAAGGTGTTGTGGAATTTTGGTTAAATTGACCCAGAATATCAGAGTTGAAGTGGTTTAGTAGAAAAGCAAAATCTTACTGTTCAGCAAATGCATCCAAAGTCATGTTTATAAACAGGAATATCATGTTTTTCTTGCTTGCTGTATGTTCTACCTTGAAAACATGAATGTGTATAGGTTTTTCTTCCATATGCAACTAATTAGTACTTCCAGGAAAAAACAAACTGTTACATGCTAGAATTCATTCAAAATGGTAAAGTCTATAGCTAATGTCCAGGTAACACAAACACACACAGAGGCTGTAGCAAGATGTGAGATTAAGTTACCCACAACACAACTGGATATTTCTGGCTTGATCCAGCCATATGTGGAAAAATTGTTGTGAAATTTGGATTAAATTGACAGAGAAAATCACCATTAAACTGGTTTTAGAGAAAAGCAAAATCTTTCTCTTTGGCAAGTGGATCCAATGTCATGTTTACAAACACAAATATCATGTTTTTCTTGGTTTCTGTAGCTTTCTACCTAGAATTCTCGAATGTGCAGAGGTTTGGTCTCCATGTGGAACCAGTTACGGTTTGCCAGCAGAAAACATGTTACATGCTAAAATTCTTTTAAGCCAAAAAGTCTGTAGAAAATTTGCAGAAAACACAAAGAAACACAGAGGCTGTAGCCAGATCTGGGATTTAGTTAGCCACAACACAACTGGATATTTTTGCTTTGATTCATCCATATCGGAACAAAGTGTTGTAGAATTCTTATTAATATGACCCAGAAAATCATAATGAAACTGGTTTTTGAGAAAAGCACAATCTTTCTCTTTGGTAAGTGGATTCAATGTCATGTTTACACACACAAATATCATGTTTTTCTTGGTTTCTGTAGCTTTCTATCTAGAAAACATGAATGTGAAGAGGTTTTGTCTCCATGTGGAACCACATAGCATTTGCCAGCAGAAAACAAAATGTTACATGCTAAAATTCATTCAAAAACACAAAGTGTGTGTATAATGTCCAGAAATGCAAACAAACACAGAGGATGTAGCAAGATCTGGGATTGAGGTAGCACCACACATCTGGATATTTCTGGTTTGATCCAGCAATATCTGGACAAAATGTTGTGGAATTCGGGTTAAATTGATCCAGAAAATCGATGTCAAAGTGGTTTTGGAAAAAAGAAAAATCGTTTTTTTCAGTTGTTGGATCGAATGTCATGTTTAGAAAGAGAAATATCATGTTTTTCTTGCTTGCTGTAGCTTTCTACCTAGAAAACATGAGTGTGTAGAGGCTTTTTCTCCCTGTGGAACCAATTAGAATTTTGCCAGCAGAAAACAAAATGTTACATGCTAAAATTCATTCAAAACCTTAAAGTCTGTAGATGATGTCCAGAAAACACAAACAAACACAGAGGCTGTAGCAAGATCTGGCATGAGTTATACACAACACAATGAGATATTTAAGGGTTCATCGAGCCATATCCAGACATAGTGAGGTAGCCACCACACAATGGGATATTTCTGATTTCATCCATCCATACCCGGACATAGTGTTGTGGAATTCAGGTTAATTTGACCCAGAAATTCAAATTTGTTTCGGAGAAAAGCTAAATCCTTCTATTCGAAAAGTGGATTCAATGGCATGTTTACAATCACAAATATCATGTGTGCCATGGTTTCTGTAGCTTTCTACCTAGAAAACACAAAGGTGTAGAGGTTTTATCTCCAGTTGCATCAATTAGCGTTTACCAGCAGAAAACACAATGTTACATGCTAAAATTCATTCAAAACCATAAAGGCCATAGATAATGTCCAGAAAACACAAACACACAGGCAATAACAAGATATGGGATTGAATTAGCCACAACACAACCAGATATTTCTGGTTTGATCCAGCCATATCCGGACAAAGTGTTGTGGAATTCAGGTTAAATTGACTCAGACAATCACAATCAAACTGGTATTGGAGAAAAGCACAATCATTCTCCTTGGTAAGTTGCTTCAATGTTATGTTTACAAACACCTATATCATGTTTACCATTATTACAGTAGCATTCTGACTAGAAAACTCAAATGTGTAAGGTTTTTTATCCAGTTGCCTCAATTGCATTCACCAGCAAGAAAACAAAATGTTACTTGCTAAAATTGATTCAAAACTGTAAAGTCCATATATATAGTCCAGAAAACACAAACAAACACAGAGGCTGTAGCAAGATCTGGGATTGTTTTAGCCACAACACGACCAGATATTTCTGGTTTGATCCAGTCATATCCAGACAAAGTCTTGTGGAATTTTGGTTAAATTGACCCAGAAAATCACAGTCCAACTGGGTTTGGAGAAAAGCACAATCATTCTCCTTGGCAAATGGCTTCGATCTTATGTTTACAAACACAAATATCATGTTTGCCATGGTTACTCTAGCATTCTACCTAGAAAACTCAAATGTGTAAAGTTTTTGTAGCCTGGGCTTCAGCAGAATTCAGCTTGTGAAGAGCCCTGGCAGCTCTGCTAAGGGTTGGATCACTGGAAATGGATCTGCCCTGGAGTTGAAGGATGTCCAGGTCAGAGCCACAGATCTTATTGGCTCTAAGCTGAAACACCTTTCACTCAGCCCAGCCTCCAAATTGACCACTGCAGCTGAGGGGATGGCCAATTAGGGTCAGCAACATTGCAGGCAGAACTGTAAATTTCTTGTTAGAGATGCCACATGCTTTTCCTTAGCCAGCTCTCCTCCCAGGCCAGGTAGGTAATGGAAGTCAACAGGGTGCCTTCCCCAAGGAGGTTCACACCTCCCTTAGGATGTACCCTACGTGGAGAGATAGGTCTGGGCCTCTTAACTTACAAGGCCTAAAACCCAACAGATTATTACCAAGCCCCTTCTGTCAGGTTCTATTTGCCTCTCAATCAGAAAACTTAATTGTAGCTTAGACAGCACATTTCTTAGCTCCTCTAATAATGACTCTGTCCTTTGTTCTACACCCTGCCTAGTGCACTTTGGCCTCATTCCTTTGTAATATTAACTTCTACTCTACCACCAATGGCTCTACCCCCAATCTGTGTGTACTGATGGTCTTCTTCCTCACTTAATGCTGTATAATTGTTCAGAATTTCTCTACAGACAAACCCCTCTACCTACAAAAGATGAGTAACTTTTCTCCCAGTCTTGATTGGAATCAGCTTTAAGCCACATTCATCAAACTGTCCCCACAAGGGTCCAGAGACCCCCCCATTTCCTCTCCTCTATGAAATCCTCTTATTACCTGGTTAATGCCACTCTAAGGGTCATTGGTTACTATTCTAAACCTGTCTTTTATACTACAGTGTCTAAGTGTTTACAGCAGGTTATAATGGAACAAACAAAGGGCTTCAACAACCAGGTGGTCAACCAAATGCTGCTACAAGGATATACTGGGCTCCCCACCCAGGAAACTGCAGCCTGAGACATTGCCCCATGCCAGCAAAGAGTACCTCATTGTCCCATGTCAGTAGGATGTACTTCTAAAGACAGATCATCGTCCCTCTACCCCTCCTGGACTTTTGGGACTAATTTAATCCCATAAAACTCCTGCTTTATAAAAAACAAAAGGGGGAATGTTAGGAAACTGGGGCAGTTTTAGCCAGGTGGCTGCATGGCCCAGCTACCTGAGCCAGGCTCCACCCCCCATCCTAATGTGATTCGCTGCTCCTGCTTCCCTGCCCGCCCTCAGGAAAAGTTTTAAAAGGGCCTGAACATGTGCTCTCTCAGCTCTTCCCTTCTGCTCTCTTGGTTCTTCTCTCTTGGCCCTTCTCTCCTCCACTCTCTTGGCCTCTCTTGGCTCCTCTCATCTCTCTTCTCTCTCTTCTCTGCTCTCTGTTTCTCTCTTATACTCTCTTTCTCTCTCTTTCCCTTCACCACCCCTTCACTCCAAACTGTTGGGTGTTCCCCCAATAAACCCTAACCCTTAAAAAAAAGAGAGAGGGATGTGCCTTTCTCTGAAGGGAGGAGAGAACTTCCACTTTGACTATGACCTAGCCTAAATATGATCAGAGTTGGCTAACTCAGAAGGCTTCCATAGCCTTGGCAACTAATGACGCGAGCCTAGGGTGGTTACTGGCGCCATAAACTAGAGTGTCAATTTGTTGGGTCAACAACAGGAGTCACTGTGCACTTGCTCCTCATGTGTGATCTCTATCCTTAATGTGCTATACATTGTGATTTAATGCTATAACTAGTACTCAAACAATATGTTTCACTTTGTGTTTCTGTGTTGGTGCAAACTGTTGAAATCTTTACTTTATATATACTAAATTGATCTTCTGTATATAAAGAGAATTGAAAATGAATCTTCATGTGAATGGAAGGGGGAGGGAGTGGGATGGGGAGGGTTGTGGGTGGGAGGGAAGTTATGGGGTGGGAAGCCATTGGAATCCATAAGCTGTACTTTGGAAATTTATATTCATTAAATAAAAGTTTAAAAAAACACAAATATCATGTTGGCCATGGTTACTGT
>JADBBT010003736.1:0-11103 GCA_015711505.1 Sylvilagus bachmani | reverse complement strand
TGGGGGGGAAGCCATTGTAATCTATAAACTGTATTTTGGAAATTTATATTCTTTAAATAAAAGCGTTATAAAAAATAAAAAAAAATAAAAAAAAATAAAAAAAAATAAATGATTCATCCTAGGCTTTTCACATGTAACTATCCTTCTGAAAAGTATTTAATTTGATGGTATCTATATGAAAATGTTCATTTGTCCCATAGCTCCTAGAGGGCCATAGGGAAGGCAGTAGTTTGAAAATGTCCCCTTTGAATTGAAGGATTTACAAGAAAAGATCAGGATAAGATTTTATCAGGTATTGAGGTCACAGTTTAAGACCATATGGATCATGGGCAGGAAGTGGGTGATCCCTTTTTGGGAAGAAAGCACTACAAGAACTGGAAAGAGCAGAACTGTCCTGGTTTATCCCCACGAGTTCAACTTAGAATGGTCCCATTTCCCACTTACTAGTTGGGATGCTATGATGAGGATTTCCAGCCTCTGTAGTGATTACAGACACCTAGGAATGGGGCAGCTATTGTCAGATATTACAATGCCTATCCAGCATGAGCCATCTGACCAAATGATCCCTTCAGTGTTTTGTGTTCTAAAAGTCACAAATGCACCAGGACAAAGGGTGTTTAAGATTCCCCTTCCTTCTCTTTTAGGTAGGGTCTGTCCATGGGACCAAGCTGAAATATCACAAGTATCCTTTGTGAAGGAGCATGAGTAGGCAATGCATATAATGGGATTCACTCATATTTTCTTCCTTCCATTGCAGAAAGCAAAGAGTCTCACTGAGTTCTTTTTGATTGCTCAACTCCCCACCCCAAACATAATTACACTTTAATTGATTTAGGTATATATGGATGTCTGCATACAGCTACCCATATTAGAACAACCTAATTGTGAACTGTAAGCTGGAAAAATTAAGAACCAGGTTTCTGCACCTTGATCTGACCCCAGATATCTATTCTGTTATAATTTTGTGGAATAATCACAAGTTAACAAGTTCAATTTAGAACTGAAGCTTAAAGCCCTGAATCATATAAAAATGGAAACACCATAAGAGTCTCCAAAATGAATGAAATCAAATCAGGTTTTCATTTGATTCAAATTGTGAATCTCATTAACCTATAGGATTTTCTTTCTCTTAAGGACTACATGAGCTTGCTTGCAAATAATATGACTAACAATTTAAAACTAACAAGTGTTCAGAAATAAAATTAGGCCATTACTTTAGTTTTATAATAAGAAAACATGCAGTGGAAATGATTTTTAATACAAATTTAAATAAAACTTCTTAAAACAAATGTTGTATTTCAATTCAGAGAAATTTTCATGGGCCCTAAAAATTTGCATATGTCAGTTAAGATGCTAAAAAGGAAAGCTTAATTTTTCCATTGTTGATGATGCTTGTCCTTCTAGTTGATATGAATACCTGTGCCAGAACAAGACTTCAGATAGTTTCCGTGCTACTAAGAAAATGAGAGTTAGGTCAGAATTAGGCTTGTTCTTGGATAACATGCAGAGAATTTCGATGTTTTTACTTGGAGTTAATATCTGTTTTCACAGCTGACCTTCTCTGAACCAGAGATTGCTTTTTTTTTGGGGGGGGGGTATTATTTATTTATTAAAATTAAATGTTTTTATCCATTACCCTTTAAGGCTTAAAAACTTCATGCATGTCATAAATACAAATTTTGAAAAATAATGATTCTTCGTGGCTGTTGCCATGGCTCATTAGGCTAATCCTCAGCCTGCAGCACTCCAGGTTCTAGTTCTGGTTGGGGTGCTGGTTCTGTCCCGGTTGCTCATCTTTCAGTCCAGCTCTCTGCTGTGGCCTGGGAAGGCAGTGGAGGATGGCCCAAGTGCTTGGGCCCTGCACCCGCGTGGGAGATAGGAGGAAGCATCTGGCTCCTGGCTTTGGATTGTCGCAGCACGCCAGCCGTAGCGATCATTTTGGGGGGTGAACTAATGGAAGGAAGACCTTCCTCCTCTCTGTCTCTTTCTCTCACTGTCTAACTCTACCTGTCCAAAAAAAAATAATTCTTCACACCCTACCTGCCCTCCCACCTGCAACCCCAGCTTTCTTCCTCCTCTCTCTCCTATTCCCATTATTATTTTTTACTAAGATCTATTTTAAACTAACATTATACATATAAGACTAAACCTATACTAAATTAAAAGTTTAATAGTATGAAAAAAACCCTTCTCATCAACAGTTGAGATGAGATATTCAAAGTCATTACTTTCAAAGTGTCAATTTCATTTCTACAGATTACTCTTATTAGTTACTACAGATCAGGGAGAACATATGGTATTTGTCCTTTGGGGACTGGCTTATACTCATGAAGTATAATGTTTTCCAGTTGCTTCCAACTTTGTTGCAAATGATAGGATTTCATTTTTTTTACAACTGTGTAATATTTCATGGTGTTCATATTCCATAATTTCTTTATCCAGTCTTTAGTGACAGACATTTGGGTTGATTCAAACTTATCTATTGTGAATTGAGCTGCAATAAACTTGGAGGTACAGATAACTGTTTCATATGCTGATTTCATTTCCCTTGGGTAAATTCCCAGGATTGGGATGGCCAAGTCATATGGTACAAAGGATTATATTCAGGTTTCTGAGGTATTTCCATACAGTCTTTTACAGTGGCTGTAACCAGTTTACATTCCTACCAACAGTGGATTAGGGTTCCTTCTCCTACACATTCTCACCAGCATTTGTTGTTTGTTGATTTCTGTATGTGGGAATGGTGTGAGGTGGTGAAACATCATTGTAGTTTTTTTATTATTACAGGCAGAGTGGACAGTGAGAGAGAGAGACAGAGAGAAAGGTCTTCCTTTGCCGTTGGTTCACCCTCCAATGGCCACCGCAGCTGGTGCACTGTGGCCAGCACACCATGCTGATCCAAAGGCAGGAGCCAGGTGTTTATCCTGGTCTCCCATGGTGTGTAGGGCCCAAGCACTTGGGCCATCCTTCACTGCACTCCTGGGCCACAGCAGAGACCTGGCCTGGAAGAGGGGCAACCGGGACAGAATCCGGCACCCTGACCGGGACTAGAACCTGGTGTGCTGGCGCTGCTAGGCGGAGGATTAGCCTATTGAGCCGCGGCGCTGGCCTCATTATAGTTTTGATTTGCATTTACCTGATAGCTAGTGATTCTGAGCTTTTTTTCCATGTGTTTGTTGACCATCTGGATTTCCTCTTTTGAAAAATGCCTGTTTAAGTCCTTTGCCCATTTATTAACTGGGTTGTTTTGTTGTTGTTGAGTTTCTTCAGCTGTTTATAGATTTTTGTTATTAATCCTTTATCAGTTGCATAGTTTGTAAATAATTTCTCCCATGCTGTCAGTTACATCTTCACTTTTTTGAGTGTTTCTTTTGTAGTGCAGAAGCTTCTTGGCTTGGTATAATCCCATTTGTTAATTTTGGCTTTGATTGCTTGTGTGTCTGGGGTCTTTTCCAAGAACTCTTTGGCTATGCCAATGTCTAGCAGAATTTCCCCAATGTTCTCTACAAATTTTATGGTATTGGGTCATAGATCTAGGTCTTTGAGACACTTTGGAGTAGGTTTTTGTGTAAGCTGTAAGTTAGAGGATCTTGCTTCATACTTCTAGATGTGGAGATCCAGTTTTCCCAGATACATTTGTTGAAGAGACTGTGCTTGCTCCTGGGATTGATTTTAGCTCATTGTCAAAGATAAGTGTATTGTAGATGTGTAGGTTGATTTCTATAGTTTCTGTTCTGTTCCACTGGTCTATCCATCTATTTTTGCACCAGTATCAGGCTGTTTTGATTATAATTGCTCTGTAGTATGTCTTGAAATCTGGTATTGTGATGCCTCCAGCTTTGTTTTTGTTGTATAAGATTGCTTTAGCTCTTCGGGGTCTTCTATGTTTCCATATGAATTCCAGCATCATTTTCAACATCTGAGAGGAATGTCCTTGGTATTTTGATTGGTGTCACATTGAATTTGTAAATTGTTTTTGGAAGAATGGACATTTTGATGATATTGATTCTTCCAATCCATGAACATGGAAGATTTTTCCATTTTTTTTGTGTGTCTTCTTCTATTTCTTCAGTGTTTTGTAATTATCATTGTAGAGATCTTTGATGTCCTTGGTTAAATTTATTCCAAGGTCTTAATTTTTTTTGTATCTATTATGAATGGGATGATCTTAGAAGTTCATCCATGGCATTGTCTGTGTATACAAAGGATATTGACTTTTGTGTGTTGACTTTATATCCTGTCACTTTACCAAACTCTTTTATGAGTTCCAATAGTCTTAGTGGAGTCTTTTGGATCCCCTATAGATAGAATCACATCCTCTGTAAATATAGATAATTTGACTCCCTCATACCCAATCTGTAAGCTTTTGATTTCTTTTTCTTGCCTAATGTCTCTGGCTAAAACTTACAGGACTATATTGAATAGCAATGGTGAGAGTAGGCATCCTTGTTTCATTCCAGATCTTAGTGGGTAATGCTTCCAACTATTCACCATTCAACAAGATGGTGGGTTTGTCATAAATTGCCTTGATTATGTATTGTAATGTTCCTTTTATACCCAATTTGCTTAAAGTTCTCAACATGAAAGTATGTTGTATTTTATCAAGTGCTTCCTCTGTATCTACTTTTTTAAAGATTTATTTATTTATTTGAAAGTCGGAGTTACAAACACACACACAGAGAGAGAGAGAGAGAGAGAGAGAGAGAAGGCAGGAAGAGAGAGAGAGGTCTTCCATCTGCTGGCCCAATTGGCCACAACAGCTGCAGCTCCATCAATCTGAAACCAGGAGCCAGGAGCTTCTTCTGGGTCTCCCACGCAGGTACAGGGGCCCAAGGACTTGGGCCACCTTTTATTGATTTCCCAGGCCATAGCAGAGAGCTGGATTAGAAGTGGAGCAGCTGGGTCTCAAACCTGTACCCATATGGGATGCTGGCACCCAGGCAGGACATTAGCCAGCTGTGTCACAGTGGCAGCCCCCTCTCTGTATCTATTGAGATAATCACATGGTTTTTGTTTCTCCATTTGTTAATTTGATGTTTCAAATTGGTTGATTTAAAAATGTTGAACCACCCCTGAATACCAGGGATAAATCTCACTTGGTCTGAGTAAATGATTTTTCCAATCTGTTGTCTGATTTGACGGTCTAGTATTTTGTTGAGGAATTTTGAGTCTATGTTCATCAGGGAAATTGGTCTGAAGTTCTCTTTCTCTGTTGTATCTTTTTAACGTTTAAGAATTAAGGTGAATCTGGCTTCATAGAAGGAGCTTGGGAAGATTCCCTCCCTTTCAATTGCTTTGAATAGCTTGAGAGGAATTATAGTCAGTCTTCTTTAAATGTATAGTAGAATTCAGCAGTGAAGCCTTCTGGTCCTGGGCTTTTCTTTGTTGGGAGAGACTTTGTTACAGATTCAATTTCAATCTTGGTTGATCTGTACATTGCTGAAAGTGGCATACTGAAGTCCCTCATTACTATCGTATTGGAGACTATGTCTCCCTTAAGATCCATTAACATTTCTTTTTAAATAGCCAGATGCCCTGTAATTAGGTGCATATACATTTATTATAGTCACATATTCCTGTTGAATTGATTCCTTAATCATTACATAGTGCCTTATTTGTTTCTTTTAACAGTTTCTATGCTAAATTCTATGTTGTCTGATATTAGAATGGCTACATCAGCTCTTTTTTATTTTCTGTTAGTATGGACTATCTTTTTCCATCCTTTCATCTTCTGTCTGTGTGTTTCTTTGTTGGTAAGATGTATTTCTTGTATGCAGCAAATAGATGGTCTTGTTTTTTTAATCCATTCAGCCCATCTGTATCTTTTAACTGGAGAACTAAGGCCATGTATATTCAAGGTGAATATTGGTAAATAACATCTTGGCCGTGCCATTTTTCCATAAATATTCCTATTGTTTACCTCAGATTTCCTTTGTAACTTTTAAAAAAAACATTTATTTATTTATTTGAAAGGAAGAGTTACAGAGAGGCAGAGACAGAGAGAGAGGTCTTCCACCTGCTGGCTCACACCCCAAATGGCTGCAATGGCCTGAGCTGGGCTGATTCAAAGCCAGGAGCCAGGAGCTTCTTCCAGGTCTCCCATGCAGGGGTAGGGTTCCAAGAATGTAGGACGCCCTCTACTGATTTCCCAGGCCATAGCAGAGAGCTGGACCTGAAGTGTAGCAGTTGGGACTTGAACTGGTGTTGATATGGGAAACTGGCAATGAAGGCAGTGGCTTTACCCACTACACCACATTATCAGCTCCTCCTCCTTAGTATCTTAACCAGGAGTATTTCAGCCTTCACCTTTTTCTTAGTGATGACCATGTTTTTTGTGTTTCTGTGTGTAGCACCTCCTAACGCACCTTTTTAAAGGCTGGATGAGAGCTGACAAATTCAATTTCTGTTTTGTGGAAGGCCTTTATTTCACCTTCATTCATAAATGAGAGTTATGCAGGGTACAGTATTCTGGGGAGACTTTTTTTTCTCTAAAGGCTTGTATTATATCTCACATTTCTCTCCTAGCCTTTAGCATTCCTGATGAGAAGTCAGGTGTGAGTCTAATTGGAGATCCTCTGAAAGTAATCTGGCATTTCTCTTGCACACTTTTTAGAACCTTTTCTTACTGTAGAGAGTTTGGCTACAATGTGTTGTGGCAGGATCTTTGCTGCTCATGTCTGTTAGGAGCTCTATGTGCTTTTTGTACTTGGATTTCCCCTTCTTTCTGCAAACTGGGGAAGTTTTTCTGTAATTATTTCACTAAAAGGTCTTCTAATCCGTTCTTTCTTTCCCTGCCTTCAGGAACTCCTAAGATCCTCATTTGGTTCATATGATAGTATCCCATAGATCTCCAACACTGTTTTTTAGTTTTCTTATTTCTCCTTCCTTTTGTCTGACTATAAAATTGTATTCTAATGCTGATATTCTTTCTTCTGCCTCACCTATTCTATTGTTAAGGCTTTCCACTACATTTTTTATTTGATCTATTTAATTCTTCATTTCTAATACTTAATTTTTATTTCTCTTTAAACCTCAATTGCAAGGGAAAAATTTTCATTCATTTCATGTATGGATTTCTTTATTTCATGGATTTGCTTCTCGTTACTTCTAAATAAGTCTACTTTTTGAATTCCATTTCCAGCATTTCTTCAATCCCTTCATATCCACTTTTTTTTTTTTTGGACAGGCAGAGAGGACAGTGAGAGAGAGAGACAGAGAGAAAGGTCTTCCTTTGCCGTTGGTTCACCCTCCAATGGCCGCCGCGGTTGGCGCGCTGCGGCCGGCGCACCGCGCTCATCCGATGGCAGGAGCCAGGTGCCAGGTGCTTTTCCTGGTCTCCCATGGGGGTGCAAGGCCAAAGCACTTGGCCATTCTCCACTGCACTCCCGGGCCACAGCAGAGGGCTGGCCTGGAAGAGGGGCAACTGGGACAGAATCCGGTGCCCTGACTGGGACTAGAACCCGGTGTGCCGGTGCCGCAAGGTGGAGGATTAGCCTGTTGAGCCACGGTGCTGGCCCATATTCACTTTCTAGCACTGAAATACTGTTGTGTTCTTTTCAGGGCATCAGGTTTTCTTCCTTATTCTTATTTCTTGAATTTCTGTATTTATTTTTTGGCATTTGTGGAGATACTTGTTTTTTTTTCCTCCCTCTGGTGGTTTTTAGCTTCCAAGTATTCCTGTGTGGCTTAGTGGACTTTCTGGTATTTCAGTGAATACCGAGGCATGTGCTGAGTGTGGCCAAGGATCTCTGTTCAATGCTGCAGGGTTAGGGGAGTGTCCAAGGCAAATCTCTCTCTCTCTCTTTTTCTATCAGAGGGGATGGTTTGATCAGCTCTGTTGACTTAGTCTCATGCTCACCTCCTCCCCTCCAAGGAGACAAATGCCTGGGTGCTAGCCCCATTGGGTGCAATATTCATCAGCACTGCCACAAGAACTAAAGGACCTGTGTAGTCCTCAGTGTGAGCATGGATCCTGCAGCAATGACCCTCACCAGGCTATCAGGGATCTCTGAGCATGTGTAGCCAGCTACAGTGACTTCCCAGAGACCCAGGCATACCATGTACCCTCCCACACAGCCACAGTGTTTTCACAGTTCTAGTACACAAGGCTTGCACAGTCATGAGTGCCCAGCCCTCTGTCAATTTTCCCAGCCAGACTCAGGTGCATACTCTTGGCTGCTTGTTAGGTGCACAGACACCAGCTGGTGCAACTGTTACATATTTCCAAAATTGCATCTGCTGTCAGCAAGTTACAGGATGCCAGCACTTGGTGGCTGAGAGAAAGAAATGTGCCCCACTTTTTCCCCCTCTAGTTTGGTAAATATGTTGTCCTCCCACAGGGCTCCATGCCAGAGTCATGCCAGGCACTTCCCACAGCTCTATCACCAGTGGATTGGGCTGCTGCGGTCTGGTCTCACCTCACTCTCCAAAGCTGGTGCTGACACTCTTAGCTGCTGGGGTTCTGTATTATTTTCACATTCTTGCTGTGTGTCCATATCTTCCATGTAGATCCACAGTGTCCCTCCAACTTGTATGGATTTTCCTCTGCAGCTTTCTGCCTAACTCTTCCGTGAGATTGCACCCCATTTTTTTTAACCACCGTTGCAGCCATCTGGGCAGTGAACCAGCAGATGGAAGACCTCTCTCTCTGTCTCTACTACTCTCTGTAACTCTGTCTTTCAAATAAATAAAATGATTCTTTAAAAAATCCATTCAGACAAGAATTCTGAAAAATAGCCCTAGATAGAAGTGGAAAAAATTGGAATAAGTTAATTGGCTTAGGATATTTTTCCAACCTGCCTATTCGGTTCTATTGACACTAATTGCAATAAAAAGGTGAATGGCTTCTTATCACAAGATATCTTGTTGACAGTGTATGCTTTTTGATTAATTTAAATAGCAATTACCTATTTAACTTCTATGATTTATATCACTGAACATTTTCATTTCAGTTCATTTGATGATATCACTGCTTTTTATTTTTTCATTAGAAAAATAGGATATTTTCATCAATACTGTGTCACTGTTCTTTAAAATATTTATTTATTTGAGAGCCAGAAACTTATAAAACACTCATCAATCAATCAATCAATCATCTTAATTCCTAGACCAAATGCCCACTGACCATTGTTTTTTTTTTAAAAGTTTTTATTTAATGAATGCATTTTTTCATAGGTACAACTATAGGAATATAGTGTTTTTTTACCCCCATACCCACCTTCCCACCCTGACTCCCATCCAACCTCCTACTCCCTCTCTCATCCCCTTCTTCATTATGGTTTATTTTCAGTTTAATTATATATACAGAGGATGAACTCTATTTTAGTATAGATTTCAACAATTTGCACCCCCCCACACACAACATATAGAGTACAGGCTTTCATAGCCTTGGCAGCCCATGGCAAGAGCCTTGGGTGATCACTGACCATTGTTATTAAACAGGCTAGAGAAAGAAAAAGAGAGACAGTTTATTCCCTTCGTTTGAGTATGTTTTAGGTAGAATCATCAAATCGATGAAATGGAAATTAGGGTGCAGGCAATGTGGTTCCTGTAGACTGGGCAGAAGCAGCCAACGTGTTTTATTCACCCAGTAATGAGAAGGACAGGGTCTGAATTAATTGAGGCCCCTAATCCTGAGACTATCAACTTTAGAGTTGTCAGTGGAGAAGACGTTCCACTTATTGGTAGAACGTGAAAACAGTCAGCATAACCTGGAGTAGAAACTTGTGGGATAATGGCTTTCAGAGGATAACAGGCTGGTAGTGGAGCCCAGCAGAGATCAGACACTGTCTTGGTTTTTTTCCATGCTCATAGGTTTCATTGTAGAATTTCAATTGCCACTGGGAGAAACCCTCGTGCCTTCTTGGATAATATGATCCACCTTCCTTCTAGACCTGGTAAAACAAGGGCTACTTTAATTTAAATCTTAATCTTGCTGTCCACCTCTACTACTCATGGTTGTTTTCCACTACAAGTGCTAACGTGTATTTTCCTCATCACTCCTGTATGTTATTGCGTTAGTGCACTGTGTGGCAATATGAATAACACTTTTTGTTGAGCTTTGAGAAGTAGGAAAACACACACCTCTTTCTGTTCATTTGACACATGCACTTGTTTGCTCACTTGCACAAAAGCTTTCTGAACTTGAGGTTGGAACTCAGTCAACAAGGCTCACATAAAAGAAGAGACAAAAATCTAAGAATGAAAATCGACAGGAGACCTATTAGCAGAACATACATGTAATAGAAAATAAATAGAAAGTGTATATTAGCTCTCAGTGCAGCCTTTAACAGACACAGAAAAGATAACTATCCCCAATGATACTATAATAATTTTCCATTATTAAAATATATCCTTCTCAACTGAAGGCATATTTGAAGTTTTCTAACATTTTGAACATCTACATTGTAAAGACAAATAAAATAGAGATCATCCATTTTAATAATTTCAGTTTTATTATATTAACTACTTGAATCATCCCAGTACATTCTTTATGAAATCTGTAACGATTCTAGGATATTTATCTATGTTTCTAATTACTTCCAGTTCTTTGAAAAATATCACTTAATACCTTTCATGTTAGAAATCAAGTTTATTCTTTTTGTTGTTAATTTTGCTCATATATATTACATTTTTGTACTCTATTAACGAACACAGATCAGGGAAAACATATGGTATTTGTCTTTTTGGGACTGGCTTGTTTCACTAAGTATAATGATTTCCAGTTGCATACATTTTGTATAAAAAAGACAAGATTTCATTCTTTTTTCAAAATGAATAGTATTCCATAGTAAATATATACCAAATTTCATTATCCTTCTCAGACATGGCATTGTCTGCATATACGAAGGCTATTGATTTTTGTGTGTTAATTTTATATCCTTCCACTTTACCAAATTCCTTTGAGTCCCAATAGTCTCTTAGTGTAGTCTTTTGGTTCTCCTATATTTAGAATCATGTAATTATTCTTAGGTGTTTAAATTTTAACTGAAAAGTGATCCCTGTGAAACATAAGAGTGGGAATAAGAGAGGGAGGAGATGTACAATTTGGGACATGCTCAATCAGAACTGCCCCAAATGATGGAGTTAGAATTGTGCCAGGGG
>JADBBT010003735.1:0-11104 GCA_015711505.1 Sylvilagus bachmani | reverse complement strand
TCTCTGAAGGGAGGAGAGAACTTCCACTTTGACTATGATGACCCTGTCGGAATAAGATCGAAGTCGGCGAACCCTAAAGACCTCCATAGTCTTGGCAACTCATGACAAGAGCCTAGGGTGATTACTGACGCCATAAACAAGAGTGTCAAATTGTTAGGTCAACATCAGAGTCACTATGTACTTGCATCTCATGAGGGATCTGTCTTTAATGTGCTGTACATCGTGATTTAATGCTATAACTAGTACTGAAACAGTATTTTTACACTTTGTGTTTCTGTGTGGGTGTAAACTGATGAAATCTTTACTTAGTATATACTGAATTGATCTTCTGTATATAAAGATAATTGAAAATGATTTAAAAAACTTGGTGTTAAATTGGAAATTGCATAGAAAATTAATCAATTTTTTTAAAAAAAATCATGTAGGATCTCTGTCCTTAATGTGATGTACATTGTGAATTAATGCTATAACTAGTACTCTGACAGTATTTTTCACTTTGTGTCCCTATGTGAGGGCAATCTGTTGAAATCTTTACGTAATATGTACTAAACTGATCTTCTGTATATAAAGAGAATTGAAAAGGAATCTTGATGTGAATGGAAGGGGAGAGGGAGCGGGAAAGGGGAGGGTTGTGGGTGGGAGGGAAGTTATGGGGGGGGGAGCCATTGTAATCCATAAGCTGTATTTTGGAAATTTATATTCTTTAAATAAAAGCTTTATAAAAATAGTTAATTTTTACCAATTATGATTGCTTTACCAGTTATGGTTGTCTCATTCCAAATGATTATGTTCTTAACTGCAAGAAAAATTGGAAAGACTGATTGATCCTGGGAGCTGTAATACTACATAGAATTTTCTTGGAAGTCATTCAAAACAATAAAACTATCAACTTTATCCCAATTCTTACACTAGTAGGATCCCAGGTAGGACTTGGAAAAGTTTGCCAATTATATAAGACATCTCCTGCATATGGCTTTTTACCAATCATTATTGAAAATGTATTGCTATTTTTATATTACCACTATTCATTGAATATACATATATAATTATATATAAAATATATGTATTTATATGCCTCATTCCTATAGACATTTTGTTTTATCATTATTTTTGTAACCAAACATCATAGACTTAACTAGAACAGTATGATCCTTCTCACAGTGTATTCTGCACACTAAGCAAGTGCTAACCCTTTTTTGAGCACCATTGTTTCTGCTGATTTTTACATAAAGACATGTTGGTTCATATCATTTTACCAAAAATATGTCAATAATATTTAGTAAGTGATCTCTTTTGTATTACATAATGGTAACTAGGCATTCCCTATCATTACCATTTTCATTTTTTATTTGCTTTTTAGCACCTCTAAATTTTACATAAATTGATGTTACAAGGGTTAATATGTACACATACAATTTTAAAGTGATCTTTTAAATCAGAGATTTTATATTGGCATTAATGGTTAAGCATTATTTCATTTTGCCATTATTAAAAACTTCTTTTTGTTTGGATTAAAATTTCAGAAACTGTATAGGTAGACACTGTACAGAATTTGATTGTACTGTTATACATTTCAAAATTTTTGGGTTGAGTAAGATATTTTTAAAAAGAATTATGCTTTGGTTTTATTTACCTTCTAAGTTACTTAATCAGAAAATGCAGTTTTCTTCAATAACTTCTTAATTTGAATTCTTTAAAAATATTTATTCTATTGCAAATGAGGAAAGGAACAATATACTTAATGTAAAAGAAGAATATTAGAAGTTCATTCATTGGAAGAGTAATTTTCAGTGTCATTCTAGTTGCATCTATTGTAAGAGTTTATGTGACGTATAGGAAGTCACATGTTCAGATCAAACCAAGATGAGTCACTGAGACACTTGTTAGGAATATAATACAGGCATTGATCCATGAGCCAGATCTCTGGTTGATAGAACATCAAAGTTGGGCACCAGCTTCGTGGCTCAGTATGTTAATCCTCTACCTGCGGTGCAGGCATCTCATATGGGTGCCAGTTCTAGTCCTGGCTGCCCGTCTTCCAATCCAGCTCTCTGCTATGGCCTGAGAAAGGAGTGGAGGATAGTCCAAGTGCTTGGGCCCTTGCACCCACATGGGAGACCAGGAAGAAGCACCTGGCTCCTGGCTTCTTACCAGCGCAGCTCCGGACGTTGCGGCCATCTGGGGAGTGAACCAATTGAAGGAAGACTTTCTCTCTCTCTCTCTCTGTCTCTCTCTCTCACTCTCTAACTCTACCTCTCCAATAATAATAAAAAAAAATCAAACTCTCCAGCAAGAAAAAGACCTGATTAGATAGGTGTAGTAGAGTGTAGAGTGAGAGAGAGAGAGCAGGACTTCATTGTGGGCAGAGCACAGTTGTTTGAATTATATCATTCATGGCCTGGTACTTCTTCATCAGAGGGAAAAAAAGATTCCCAACTTTAGAAGGTAGGCAAAAATATACAAAAATTTGCAACAGCTATTTAAGATCTGTGGTCTGTGGTCTGCCCATTAAGGAGATAGTTTGGAGTGAACAAGAGCAGGGCATTAGAATCATCCAAATATGGTATTGACCCAACTCTACCATGTGCTAGTTATGATTTGGAAAGTCTCTATGATCAGAAAACCAGAGATAATAATACCAACCTTGAAGGTTATTATAACAAATTAAACAAAAATATTAAAACTCATTTAGTACTGTTTCAAGAAAGTAGTAAATGTCCATAATGGGTAACTCCTGCAACAATGATTGATCATCTAAGTAGTTTTTAATTTTATCATCACTTTTATACAAGCACAAAAAATCCTCATCAGCCAGTATTTTTTATTATACAGAAATTCTCAAATATGTCTATTGTGGAAAAAAAACATCTATAGCACATGTGATATACCTCTCTTTCCCCAAACTGGTTGAGAATTGCTGGCCAAATCAAAAGCCTGTGAGTGTTTTTCTCACGTATTGGGCTGCAAAGTAGGAAAACTGTGACCTTTTTCTCTGGATATGATATATAAAAAGTGTGGTTGTAGTAAGATGGGGATTCTCTAGAGAACCCTGGGAGAGAAAGGGAAAAAAAGCATAGATGTTCATGATACCATAGCCACTAGCCAAAGTGCAGTATCGATGGGTGGGCATTTAGTTTTGCTGCTGGTTAGGAGTCCCATGTTGAAGTATCGGTCTTTGGTTACTGGTTCTGGCTCCTTATTACAGCTTCCTGCTAATGAAGATCTTGGGTGGCAGTAGGTGATGGTTCAAGTGAGTGAGCTCCTGCCACCTAACTAGGAGGATTTAGCTGGATGGTGTTCCCAGCCCCTGGCTTCGATTGAGCCCAATCCTGGCCATTGTAGGCATTTGGGCAGTGGACAAATGAACCTGTGGTTGGGATCTCTCTCTCTGCCTCTCAAAAAAAGCATATTGAGCACTTGAAATGCAACTAGATGAATGCTGAAGATGAATTTTTATTTTATTATGTGTAGTTGATTTGAACTTAAATACCCATGTGATTAGTGGCTACTGCAGTAGACAGTACATACATAGAAAAACTTTTTCTTTGTGTGTGTGTGTTGTTTGTACATGTGGGGTGGGGGCGGGTCTGGATTGTTATGTATCTAGATAAAAATTTCTCCAAGGAAAATTAGTCCCTGATGGCTTAAAAAGAAGTTCTGGTGGTTTATCTAAAAAAAAACCATGTATATTCTAAGAAATGTTGAGAAGAATTTCAAAAGTACAGATTTTTTTAAACCTCTAAGCAGTTACACATTTTACTCTAATCACTTTCCCACAAAATAAGTAAGCATGGAATTACATCTATTAAATTTAGATTACTTGAATTTCAGGTATGTTATCTTTAAGAAAGTATGCAAGTCTGGAGATTTTGTCCTTTATCCTAATGCTTAGAGGAGATAAGACCTAATGCCATTTTTTTCTTTAGTCTTAACAAAACTATGGAATACAGCTTTGTGTGTGTGTGTTAGTTGATGGTCTTTCAAGCATTTCAGATAAATTTTTTAGAGATTTTGAAAAAAAAAGTCCTTGTGGCTTTTAGGCATAAGCTTTTAGAATGTCCGTTGTGGTTGATTTTCTTCCCATTTCTAAATCCCCTTGAGCACCTAAGGAGATCATTGTACAAGACATGCATCCTTTTGTGGCCATTATTTAGTCATTGGCCAATGGAAGAATTAAATGTCTCCTTGGCTCTGGCTGTAATTGCATCTGAATTTTGTTCTTTGATTTCATCAAAAGGTATATTTGTATGTAGTCTGATAAGGCACCTTGGCACCAGGATCCTGAATTTCATACAGGCACAGATTTGGCACAGGCTTGATGAAAACTCAATTATGATTTATGTCTATGCAACAGAGTTTCCTATTGATTACCTGCCAGAACCATGATAAAGCAATGTTAGGCCTGAAGCCAATACTTCCCAGCCATAATCTTTCCTCAGATTTTATATTCTATGCCCTTGCTAGAGTTTTCTGAAACTTTGCAGAAAAATAATTGTTTAAAAATGATCCTTGAATATACAAATTTGTTTGTAAAAAAGAATCCTCTTTTTAGTGCTTGAATTTATTTCATATCTACCTTCCAATTATTAAGGATTTATCTAGCATAAGCTTAAGTGCATTACATGGCTTGCAATTTAGTAGAATAGCAACAATTTAGAAAACATAGTTGTAATCATGTCTTAATTCTGCTGTTCTTTGATTTCATCAAAGTGTATATTTGCATGTGGACTAATAAGGCACATACTTTGCTTAGGGTAATGGAGGAAGCAAGTTGTCCAGAGTTGAAGATGCTAGTCCAAGAAGCAATTGTCTTTTAATATCTGTGTGTTGCTCAAATGAAACAAAATGAGGTGATGACCAGAATGAGCTGGAACTAGGCTGAGAGGTTTCTTGGATATTATTCTTAATGGAAGAAGGGCATTAAGAAAAGAAGGACTTACAATTGGGTGGAGGGATCATGAAATAAGGGTCATTAATGGTGTTCCCTGGGGAAATTTACCTTTCTTAATAACCAGTCTCCTGTTGAAATCGTAACCGTTATTCCTTATAATTAAAAAAACCTTTTATTTAAGCTACCTAACTTAAAATATCTTAATTATCTAGATTTACCATAGTGCATTATGCCAGCCACTTTTAAATGCTTTCCAGGTACTGAATCTTTAAAATCTGAGAACATCCCCATGAAATAAGTTGTATTATATCTCCATTTGCAGAAGGTATAGCTGCAGATGGGCAATGATGCAAATATTGCAGAAAGTCCCACAGGACCCACTAACAGGAGTGCTGAAATTTTAATCCTTGTTGGGTGGCTCTGGGTTCTGTGTAATCCATCGCAAATTCATATAGCCACTCACCTGCAGAGGAGAACTAATGGGAACATATTGTTGTGCACCTTAAGTCTTCAAGGAGAGAAGAACTGTTTCTTGCATATGACTGACAGTAGAGTGGTTATTGGTCTTTATTTTCAAGATCCCTTGCTATTGGATGGATCAGGTCTCCTAATCCCTGCTTAAAGCAGTCAGTTCTTAAGAAACATCTTCATTCTTACAGAACTGCTCACTTATTTTGTGGTATGGATTGAGTTGTGTTAGAAAAAAAGATTCGCCGGCGCCGTGGCTCCCGGTCGGGGCACCGGATTCTGTCCCGGTTGCCCCTCTTCCAGGCCAGCCCTCTGCTGTGGCCTGGGAGTGCAGTGGAGGATGGCCCAAGTGCTTGGGCCCTGCACCCCATGGGAGACTGGCCACAGTGGCCATTGGAGGGTGAACCCACAGCAAAGGCAGACCTTTCTCTTTGTCTCTCTGTCTGTCCACTCTGCCTGTCCAAAAAAAAAAAAAAAAGACTTCAATGAATCTTTTTTGCTTTTTTTTTGTTTTGTTTTTTGTTTTTTTTTGACAGGCAGAGTGGACAGTGAGAGAGCACTTGGGCCATCCTCCACTGCACTCCCAGGCCACAGCAGAGGGCTGGCCTGGAAGAGGGGCAACTGGGACAGAATCCGGTGCCCCGACTGGGACTAGAACCCAGTGTGCTGGCGCTGCAAGGTGGAGGATCAGCCTGTTGAGCTGCGGCGCCTCATTGAAGTCTTAATTGCTTGATTCTAATTGTATCTCAGAATATGCCTTTATTTATTTATTTTTTAAATTTTTAAAACTTTATTTTCACCCCCAAAGAAACCTTTTATTTAAGGAATACAGATTTTATGCAATTCATAAGTACAACTTCAGGAATATAGTGATTCTTCCTACCATACCCACCCTCCCACACCTCCTCTTCCTCCCTCTCCCATTCCCAGTCCCATTCTCTACTAAGATCCATTTTTGATTAACTTTATACACAGAAAAACAACTCTATACTAAGTAAAGAATTCAACAATTTGCACAGGAAAGAAAACCATAAACCAAAAAAAAAAAAAAAAACAAAAAACCATGGTTTTCAATGGTCAAGACAAGGGTTGTTAAAAGTCATTGTATCTTGAAGTACTTTTTATTTTTAAGAAACTTAATTCACTTTAAAGAAGCACCCAAGAATGATACATCTTTTGCAAGCACTTAGAAATAATTATAACAAAACTCTTTGTGGACAGTTGTCCTACATGGGAAGTTAGTGCACAGTGACTCTTATTGTTAATTTAACATTTAACACTCTTTATGTACTATGCCAGTGATCACCCAAGACCCTTGACATGAGCTGCCTAGGCTATGGAAGCCTTTTGAATCCACAAAGTCTGTCAGTATTTAGTTAAGTCTGTAAGCAAGTGGAAGTTCTCTTTTCCCTTCAGAGAAAAGTACCTCTTTCTTTGATGACAACTTCTTTCCACTGGGGTCTCACCCACCAAGGTCCTTCATGTGGAATTTTTTATTTTTTTCATTTTTGCCACGGCGTCTTGACTTTCCATGCTTGAAATGCTCCCTTGGGCTTTTCAGCCAAACCAGAATGCCTTAAGGGTTGGTTATGAAGTCAGAGTGCTACTTTAAGCGATTGTCATTCTTTGAGTCTGCTGTGTGTGGACTGCTTCCCATGTAGGAGCATTCACTCCTTTTTAATTCTATCCATTATTATTACTAGACCCTTAATCCTACTATATGATCATTTTAACACTTAAAATGATATTTTTACCACCCAGCTTAAGTGGATTTGTGGTTCTATGGAAAATTTTTAAACTGTACCCTTAGAAGTAAATCCAGTTTTAGATTTTCAATCCATGTTGAGTGGATTTTTGTGTAAGGTGAAAGGTAGGGATCTTGCTTCATATGTCTGCATGTGGAAATCCAGTTTTCCTAGCACCATTTGTTGAACAGACGGTCCTTGCTCCAGAGATTGTTTTTAGATCCTTGATCCAATATAAGGTGGCTATAGATGTTTGGATTGATTTCTGGTGCTTCTATTCTGTTCCATTGGTCTATTCATCTGTTTCTGTACCAGTACCATGCTGTTTTGATTATAACTGCCCTGTAGTAGGTCTTGAAGTCTGGTATTGTGATGCCTCCAGCTTTGTTTTTGTTGTACACGGTTGCTTTAGCTCTTTGAGTTCTCCTGTGCCTCCATATGAATTTCAGCATCATTTTTTCCAGATCTGAGAAGAATGTCTTTGGTATTTTGATTGGTATCACATTGAATCTATACATTGCTCTTGGGAGAATGGACATTTTGATGATGTTGATTCTGCCAATCCATGAGCATTGAAGATTTTTTAAATTTTTTTTGTATCCTCTTATATATCTTTCTTTAGGATTTTGTAATTTTCATCATAGAGATTTTTGACATCCTTGGCTAAGTTTATTCCAAGGCATTTGATTATTTTTGTAGCTATTGTGAATGGGATTGATCTTAGAAGTTCTTTCTCAGCTGTGGCATTGCCTGTATATACCAAGGCTGTTGGTTTTTGTGCATTGATTTTATATCCTGCTACTTTGTCAAACTCTTCTACAAGTTCCAGTAGTCTCTTATTTTAAATTGGCAAACAGAAGAACTGTCTGCACTTCAGTGTTTATTGCAGCTCAATTCACAATAGCTAAGACATGGAATCAACCTAAATATACATTAACAGAAGACTGGATAAAAAATTATGGGATAGGTACTCTATAGAATACTATACAGCAGTAAAAATGAAATCCAGTCATTTGCAACAAAATGGAGGAATCTGGAAAACCTCATACTGAGTGAAATAAGCTAGTCCCAAAGGGACAAATATCATATGTTCTCCCTGAACTGTGACAACTACCTGAGCACCTATGAAATGGACACTTTGAGAAACAATGACTTGATCAGCACTTGTCCTGATTGCAAAATTCAAGATAACTTGTAAACATGAGATAGAAATTATAATTCCTGACTATTGAGGAACAGCTTACTATTTTATTCCTTTTAGTATTTTTTGTTCTACTTAATACCGTTGGTTGAACTCTTTAATTAACACACAATTATTCTTAGGTGTTTAAAATTAACTGAAAAGTGATCCCTGTTAAATATAAGAGTGATAATAAAAGAGGGAGGAGATGTACAGTTTGGCACATGCTCCTTGGACTTACCCCTAATGGTAGAGCTAGAAATGTGCCAGGGGATTCCAGTTCAATCCCATCAAGGTGGCATGTTCCAGTGCCATCTTATTTGTTAAGTTCATAATTGATCGAAAAGATAGGGTTAAGTGTCAAAGTGATTACATAAATAAGACCAGTGCAAATAATAATTGATAGAATTAAAAAGGAGAGAATGATCCTACATGGGAACAGGATACACAGCAGACTTGTTATATATTAATGTTAGCCTTCACAAAACTCACCGAACGTGGGAATAAGGGAAAGGGTTTATTGGGGAACACTCAAGAGACCAGAGTGAAGGGGCGGCGAAGGGAAAGAGAGAGAAAGAGAATATAAGAGAAACAGAGAGGAGAGGAGCTAGTAAGGAGAGAAGAGAGGGAAGAGAGATGAGAGGAGCCGAGAGAGTGAGCCAAGAGACCATGGGAGGAGGCTAGAGAGCCATGTGTTCAGGAACAGGCCTTTTTAAAACTTTGCCTGAGGGCGGACAGGGAAGCAGGAGCAGGGAATCCCATTAGGATGAGGGTGGAGCTTGGCACAAGTAGCTGGGCCATGTGGCTACCTGGCTTCCTGAATGGCGGTGGGAACCAGGGTATAGATCACGCCATAGATAAAACTGTGCCAATTTCCTAACAAGACTCATAGAATGGCAAATGCCCTAAACAGCACTCTGATCTAGAATAAGCCCTTAAGTCATTCGGATCCCATCAAAAAGCCCATGAGAGTTTTGCAGATTTGGAAAGCCAAGACACTGTGGCAAATAAATACAAATAAATGACCTAAATGAAAGATCTCTGGAGTGAGATCCCAGTGGAAAGAATGGGCCATACCTTTCTCTGAAGGAAGAAGAGAACTTCCACTTTGACTATGGCCTTGTCTAAATAAGATCGGAGTTTGTAAATTCAAGAGGCTTCCATAGCCTTGGCAGCTCATGACAAGAGCCTCGGGTGATTACTCACATCATAAATAAGATTGTCAATTGTTATATCAACAATGGGATTCACTGTGCACCTACTCCCCATGTAGGATCTCTGTCCTTAATTTGTTTTACTGTGCTAATTAACGGTAAAACTACTACTCAAACGGTACTCTATAATTTGTGTGTCTTGTAGGTGCAGTCTGTTGAAATCTTTACTTATATACTAAATTGATCTTCTATATATAAAGATAATTGAAAATGAATCTTGAAGAATGGGATGGGGGAGGGAGTGGGAGATGGGATGGTTTTGGATGGGAGGGAGGTTATGGAGGAAAAAGCCACTATAATTCTATAATTCAAAAGTTGTACTTTGGAAATTTATATTTATTAAATAAAATTTAAAAAAAATCAAAGAGAAGTAAGTCCATAGGAATGTATGCAGAAGTATAAAATTTACACTTACAGACTTCACACACTTCATAATTACAAAGTTAGGGACATGGTGATTCTTCCCACCCATACTCCCAACCCCTCTTCCTCTTCCATCTCTTATTCTCAGTTATTTTATTTTATTTTTTTTTCTACTTTTATCTGCTGTGTATCCCGATTCTCATATTGGATCCGTCTCTCCTTTTAAATGCTATCAGTTAGTATTAGCAGACACTAGTCTTGTTTATATGATCCCCTTGACTCTTAATCTTATCATTATGATCAATTTTGAACTTAAACTGTACACTTTGACTAGTAAGATGGCATTGGTGTATGCCACCTTGATGGGATTGATGGAAACTCCTGGAACGTTTCTAACTCTACTCACTCTTATTTTTTACTGAGATCTATTTTCAATGGACTTTATACATATATGTTTAACTCTGTGTTAAGTAAAGAGTTCAACAAATAGTATTAAAAAAACCCTTGTTCCTCAATAGTCAAGAAAAGGGCTGTTCAAGTCATGGCTTCTCAAAGTCACAGTTTCACTTCTACAGATTGCCTTTTAGGTGCTCTTTTATCACAGGTCTGGGAGAGAGCATGTGGTATTTGTCTCTTTGTGGCTGGCTTATTTCGCTAAGAATGATATTTTCCAGATCCATCTGTTTGTTTTAAATGACAGGTTTCATTTTTTTACCGCTGTGTAGAATTCCATAGTGTGTATATCCCATTATTCCTTTATCCAGTCTTCAGTTGATTAGCATTTGGGTGGATTCCATGTACTTAGCTATTGTGAGTTGAGGGAAATAAACATAGGGGTGCTGATAACTCTTTTCATATGCTGATTTCATTTCCTTTGGATAAAATCCCAGGAGTGGGATGACTGGGTCATAGGGTAGGTCTATATTAAGATTTGTGAGATATCTGCATACTGTCTTCCATAGTGGCTTTAACAGTTTACATTCCCACCAACAGTGGATTAAGGTACCTTTTTCCTCATATCCTCACCAGAATTTGTTGTTTGTTGATTTCTGTATGTGAGCCATTCTAACCGGGGTGAGGTGAAACCTCATTGTGGTTTTGATTTGCATTTCCCTGACAGCTAGTGATCCTGAACATTTTTTCATGTGTCTGTTGGCCATTTGGATTTCCTCTTTTGAAAAATGTCTATTGAGGTCCTTGGCCCATCTCTTAAGTGGGTTGTTTGTTTTGTTGTTGTTGAGTT
>JADBBT010003734.1:0-11104 GCA_015711505.1 Sylvilagus bachmani | reverse complement strand
TGAGCCCTGTCTCCTAAACACATGCTACAGACATTGCACACATTCTGTAACCCTATTCCCAGGCTACAGCACTATATAACTGCTTCGCACTACACAAGCATGCAGAACTCCCATGAACTGCATCTCTCTACAGCCAGGATACAAAACGCCCCATTGGCCATCAGGAGTGGGCGTGTCACATCAGCAGCCCCAGGAACGAGCCCTGCCCTTCCAGCCCCTAGCCCAGGGAGGCCCGGGCAGGCAGCCAATGCATGAGCCAGCCAGCAGGCGAGCCTGAGGAGCACGCTGCCAGGTGGAGGGCACTCCAGCTGCCCTCAGAATATGTTTGTGCGGCTCTGGGAGGCCTGCAGATGTGCTCCTGAGCCTGGACAGTGCCTCTAGCTAGCTCCTTGGCCAGTTAGCTGCGCTGGCAATTGGGTCCTGAATGCTCCACCTGGGAAGGGCATATGGAAGCCAAGGGGGCCAGCCTGCCCCTGAGCTCCCTGATGCCAGGCATTCAGGGCATGGGGGGTGTGTGTGTCTAGCTTTACAATGCCTGACCAGATGGAGGGAGCCAGCGGAGGTGCAGCCAGGTCCATCCATCCTCCCGGGAACTACCAGCGGAGGCCTGGGAGTGCGCACTGTGAACTGGAACTCCGGAACTCTCGTCTGGGCTGTGAGAGCTCCGAGCTGGAGGGTCAGGCACAGGCATGGCTTTGGGCCTATGGAGCTTTCTGCCCGTGGGCATGGCCTCCACGCACAAGGTGCCCAGTCTTTCCTGGGGCTGTGCCTCATCCGGCCCAAGGGAGGTTGGGGGAACTTAGGAGGCACCCAGGAAGGCGTGCGTGCCCAGACTGCATTCCTTCAGGGAATACGCGACTGCCCACGCATTGCCACTCAGGCTCAGGAGCCGTCGTGGGACAGCCCGCACCCCATTTCTGAGATCACCTGGCGTGGCATGACCCAGTGGGCATCAGGAGGGGGCGTGTCACAGCAGCATCAGCAGGAACGAGTCCCACCCTTCAAGCCTCTAGCCCAGGGAGGCCCCGGCAGACAGTGCATGCGTGAGGCACCAGCAGGTGAACCTGAGGAGGATGAAGCCAGATGGGGGCACTCCAGCTGCCCTCAGAGAATGTTTGTGCGGCTCTGGGAGGCCCACAGACGTGCTCCTGAGCCTGGACAGTGCCTGTAGCTAGCTCCTTGGCCAGTTAGCTGCGCAGGCTGCTTGGGTCCTGAAGGCTCCACCTGGGAAGGGCATATGGAAGCCGAGGGGGCCAGCCTGCCCCTGAGCTCTCTGCGGCCAGGCACTCAGGGCATGGGGGGTGCGCATGTCTAGCTTTTCAATGCCCGGCCAGAGGGAGGGAGCCAGCGGAGGTGCAGCCAGGTCCATCCATCCTCCCGGGAACTGCCAGCGGAGGCCTGGGAGTGCGCACTGTGAACTGGAACTCCGGAACTCTCATCTGGGCTGTGAGAGCTCCGAGCTGGAGGGTCAGGCACAGGCATGGCTTTGGGCCTATGGAGCTTTCTGCCCGTGGGCGTGGCCTCCACGCACAAGGTGCCCAGTCTTTCCTGGGCCTCTTCCTCATCCAGCCCAAGGGAGGTTGGGGGAACTTAGGAGGCACCCGGGAAGGCGTGCGTGCCCAGACTGCATTTCTTCAGGGAATACACGACTGCCCACGCGTTGCCGCTCAGGCTCAGGAGCCGTCGTGGGACAGCCCGCACCCCATCTCCGAGCTCACCTGGCGTGGCATGACCCAGTGGGCATCAGGAGTGGGCGTGTCACAGCAGCAGCCCCAGGAATGAGCACCGGCCTTCCAGTAAATAGCCCAGATAGGCCTGGGCAGACAGTGCATGCGTGAGGCACCAACAGGTGAACCTGAGGAGAACACTGCCAGGTGGGGGCCACTCCAGCTGCCCTCAGAGAATGTTTGTGCAGATCCGGGAGGCCCGCAGACATGCTCCTGAGGCCGGCCACTGCCTCTAGCTAGCTCCTAGGCCAGTTTGCTGCGCCGGCTGCATGGGTCCTGAAGGCTCCGCCTGGGAAGGGTATATGGAATTCAAGGGGGGCCAGCCTGCCTCTGATCTCCCTGCTTCCAGGCACTCAGGGCATGGGGGGGGTGCGTGTCTAGCTTTGCAGTGCCCGGCCAGAGGGAGGGAGCCAGCGGAGGTGCAGCCAGGTCCATCCATCCTCCCGGGAACTGCCAGCGGAGGCCTGGGAGTGCGCACTGTGAACTGGAACTCTGGAACTCTCATCTGGGCTGTGAGAGCTCCGAGCTGGAGGGTCAGGCACAGGCACGGCTGTGGGCCTATGGAGCTTGCTGCCCATGGGCAGGGCCTCCACGCACGAGGTGCCCAGTCTTTCCTGGGGCTGTGCCTCATCCGACCCAAGGGAGGTGTGGGGAACCTAAGAGGTGATTGGAAAGTCGTGAGTGCCCAGGCTCCATTCCTGCAGGGAACACGCGAGGGCCCATGCTGGCCGCTCAGACTCAGGAGCCATTGTGGGACAGCCTGCACCCCATCTCCGAGCTCACCTGGCGTGGCATGACCCAGTGGGCATCAGGAGTGGGCGTGTCACAGCAGCAGCCCCAGGAATGAGCCCCGCCCTTCCATGCCTTAGCCCAGGGAGGCCTGGGAAGTGAGCGCATGTGTGAGCCAGTCAGCAGGCGAGCCTGAGGAGCACGCTGCCAGGTGGGCGCCACTCCAGCTGCCCTCAGAGAATGTTTGTGCGGCTCTGGGAGGCCCGCAGACGTGCTCCTGAGGCAGGCCTCCCTGCGGCCAGGCACTTGAGCATGGTGGGGGTGCGTGTCTAGCTTTGCAATGCCTGGCCAGAGGGAGGGAGCCAGCAGAGGTGCAGCCAGGTCCATCCATCCTCCAGGGAACTGCCAGCAGAGGTCTGGGAGTGCGCACTCGAATTGGAACTCCGGAACTCTCGGCTGGGCAGTGAGACCTCTGAGCTGGAGGGTCAGGCACAGGCATGTCTTTGGGCCTATGGAGCTTGCTATTCCTACAACCAGTACTAACACTGACCCTAACTCTAATCCTAACCCTAACCCTAACCGAAACACTAACCCGAATCCTAACCCTGCACTAGACCTAACCTTAACACTAAACTGAACACTAGCACTAAGCATAGCCCTAGCCCTAACACTAACCCTAACCTAACCCTAAAAAAACCTAATCATAAATGTATGCTAACCCTAACGCTAACCATAGCCCTAACACTAACCCACAACCTAGCCTTAACCCTAACCCTAAGCATAGCCCAAACACTAACCCTAAACCTAACCCTAGCCCTAACTCTAACCCTAGCGCTTGCTATAATACTAAACCTAGCCATAAGAAAACCCTAAAGCTGAACGTAAACATAAAACAACCAAAACCCCAACCCTAAGTCTATAACTAGCCTTAGCACGAGGCTTAGGCTGAAACATAAACCTGACCTTCCACATAGACCTAACCCTAACCTTAACACTAACCCTAGCCCTAAACCAAACCCTCACCCTAATCCTAAACCTAGCCCAAATCATAATACTATCCCTAAGCCTTATCCTAACCCTTGCTGTAACCCTAACCCTAGACCTAACCCTAAACCACCCTAACCCATGCACTAACCCTAGACCTAAGCCTAGCCGTAACACTAACACTAGACCTAACCCTAACAAAAACCCTAATATATAAACCTAACCCTAATTATAACACTAAATCTAACCCTAACACAAACCCTAAACCTAACCTTAAACAGTTCAATAACACTAGCCCTAACCCTAAGTCTAACCCTAGCCCTAACCTTAACCCTAACCCTAGCCTTAAAATTAACCCTAACCCTAGCCCTAGCACTAACCCTAACCCTAGCTCTACCCCTAACACTAACCCCAATCCTAAACGCCAGTCTAGAGCTAGCCATAGCACTAGGATTATACCTAATCATAACCTAGCCTTAGACATAGAACTAGCCTTAAACCTAACCCTAGCTTTAAACCTAACCCTAACCCTAGCCCTAATCAGAACACTAGCCCTAACCCTAACCCTAACCTAACCAAAGAAATAACCCTAACCCAAACCCTAACCCTAACCCTAGCTCTAACCAAAGCCCTAAACCCAAACCTAAACCTAACCCTAGCCCTAGCATTGGGCTTAGCCTTAATCTTAAACCAAGCCTTACACCTAGCCCTAGCCATAATGCTAACACTAACCCTTGCACTAACACTAACACTAACACTAACCCTAACCCTAACCCTAACACTAACCCTAACCCTAACCCTAACCCTAACCCTAACACTAACACTAACACTAAACTATGCCTAGCCCTAAACATAACACTAATCCTAACTTAACCAAACACAATCCCTAGTCTAGGTGTAGCCCTAATCATGACCCTAGCCTTAGGCATAGACCTAGACCTAACCCTAAAACTAACTCTTGCTCTAACCATAACACTAACCGTAGCCCAAGACCTAACCCAAACACTAACACTAGCCCTAACCCTAACCCTAACCCTAGCCCTAGCCTTAATGCTAAGCTTAGCCCTAACACTTATCCTAAACATAGTCGTAACACTAATACCAGCTGTAAACCTAACACTAGCCCTAATGCAATCCCTAGCCCTAAACCTAACGCTAGACCTAACCCTAACACTAAATGTAACCCTAAACCTAACCCTAGCCCTAATCAGAACACTAGTGCTAACACTAACACTAGCTTCCCCTAAAACTAACCCTAACCCTAGCCCTAATCCTAACCCATAACCCTAACCTTAACCCTAACCAAGCCGAAAATTAACCCACAACTTAGCCCTAATCTTAACCCCTAAAGCTACCCATGACAATAACCCTAACCCTAACCCTAGCCTAACCCTAAACCTAACCCTAGCTGTAACACTAACTGTAAACCTAACCCTAGCCCTAACCCTAACCCTAACCCTAGCCCTACCCCTAACACTAACCCTAGCCCTAACCCTAACCCTGAACCTAAACCTAAACCAACCATAACACAAACTCAAAATCTATCCCTAGCCTTAGCACTAGGCTTAACCAAAACATAAACCTAGCCATACACATAGACCTAAACGTAACCCTAACACTAATATTAGCCCTAACCCAAACCTCACCCTAATCCTAAACCTAGCCCTAATCATCATACTAGCCCTAACCCTAATCCTAACACTGGCCCACCCTTAACCCTAATCCTAACTCTAGCCCTAACTCTAACCCTAACCCTAACTCTAACCCTAACCTTAAACCTAGTTGTAAACCTACTACTAACCTTCACCCTAACCCTAACCCTAACCCTAAACCTAGCCCTAATCCTCAACCTAACAGTCACCATAACCCTAACACTAACCCTAATTCTAACTCTAACACTACAATTAACCCTAACCCTAACCCTAACCTTAACCCTAACTTTAACCCTAACCCTAAACCAACCCTAACCCTATCCCTAAGTCTATCACTAGCCGTAACACTAGGCTAGGCCTAATTATAAACCTAGCTTAGATAGATGTAGCCCTAACCCTATCACTAACCCAAAACCTCACCTTAACACTTACCCTAAACATAGCACTAACCATAACCCTAACCCTAAACCTTACCCTAACCATAACCATAACACTAACCCTAACCCTAAACATAGTCATAACACTAACCCTAGCCATAATCAAAACACTAGCCGTAACCCTAACTCTAACCGTAGCTGCAATGAAAAGCCTAACCCTAACCAGAGCCCTATACATAACCCTAACCCCAGACCTAGCCATAATACTAACCCTAAAACTAACCCTAATGCCAACCCTAACCTTAAACCAATCCTAAACCCAACCCTAACTCTATCACGAGCCCTAGCACTAGGCTTAGCCTGAATCATAACCCTAGCCTTAGACATAGACCTAAACCTAACCCTGACACTAACCAGAGACCTAACTCTAACCCTCACGCTAATCCTAATCCTTTCTATAATCATAAGAGTAGCCCTAACCCTAACCTTAACCCTAACCGTAAACCTAAACCCTAGCCCTAAACTTAACACCAATCCTAACCCCTAACCTAACCCTAGCCATAAAACTAACCCTAACCCTAGCCCTAGCTATAACACTAACCCTAACACTAGCCCTAAACCTAACCCTAATCCTAGCCCTAACCCAAACTCAATCCCTAGTGCTAATGCTAACACTAACACTATCCCTAGCCCTAATGCTCACACTAAGCCTAGCCTGAGACCTAACCCTAACCCTAACCCTACAACAACCTGAACTCTAACCCTAGGTCTATCAAGAGCCCTGGTACTAGGCTTAGCCCTAATCATAACCCTAACCTTAGGCAGAGACCTAGCCCTAACCCTAACCTTAAGCCTAGCCTTAAGCCTAACCCTAAACCTAGCCCTATGACTAACACTAGCCCTAATCATGACACTAATCCAAACCTTACCTTAGCCCTAATCCTAACTCTAAAACTAACCCTAACACAAAAGTTAACCCTAAACCTAACCCTAGCCCTAATCATAACCCTAGCACTAACCCAAACATTAAAACTAACCCTACAATCAGTACTAACTCTAACCCTAACACTAATCCTAGCCCTAACCCTCACCCAGACACTAACCCGAACCCTAACCCTGCACTAGACCTAACCGTAACACTAAACTGAACCCTAACCCTAAGCATAGCCCTAGTCCTAACCCTAAATCTAACCCTAGCCCTAACCCTAACCCTAGCGCTAGCCCTAACACTAACCCTAGCCCTAACCCAAACCCTAACCCTGAATCCAAACCTAAAACAACTGTAACCCCAACCCTAAGTCTATCACGAGCCTTAGCACGAGGCTTAGGCTGAAACATAAACCTGGCCTTCCACATAGACCTAACCCTAACCTTAACACTAACCCTAGCCCTAAACCAAACCCTCACCCTAATCCTAAACCTAGCCCTAATCCTAATAATATCCCTAAGCCTTACCTTAACCCTAGCTGTAACCCTAACCCTAGACCTAACACTAACCCACCCTAATCCTTGCACTAACCCTAAACCTAAGCCTAGCCGTAATACTAACACTAGACCTAACACTAACAAAAACCCTAAATATAAACCTAGCCCTAATTATAACACTAAACCTAACCCTAACAGAAACCCTAAACCTAACCGTAGCCAGTTCAATAACACTAGCTATAACCTTAACCCTAAGTCTAACCCAAGCCCTAATCTTAACCCTAACCCTAGCCCTAAAACTAACCCTAACCCTAACCCTAGCTCTAGCCCTAGCCCTAACCCTAACCCTAACCCTAGCCCTAACCTAAACCTAGCCCTAACACTAACCCTAACCCTAGCCCTAGCCCTAGACCTAGCCCTAACACTAACCCTAACACTAGCCCTAGCCCTAGCCCTAGCCCTAGCCCTAACACTAACCCTAACTCTAGCCCTAGGCCTAAGCCTAAACCTAACCGTAGCCCTAGCCTTAGCCGTAGTCATAACCATAAAGCTAATCCTAGCCCTAGCCTTGGCCCTAGCCATAACCATAAACCAAAACCTAGCCCTAGCCCTAATCTTAACCCTAACCCTAAACCTAGCCCTAGCCCTAACCCTAAACCTAGACCTAGCCCTAGCACTAACCCTAACCCTAAACCTTGCCCTAGCCCTAGCACTAGCCATAAACCGACCTAATCCTAACCATAACCCTAGCCCTAGCCCAAGCCCTAACCCTAACCCTAACCCTAGCCCTAATCCTAACCCTAACCCTAACACTAGCCCTTGAAATAGACCTAGCCCTAGCCCTAACACTAACCCTAATCATAGACCTAGCCCTAAAACTAAACCAAACCCTAGCCCTAGACCTAACCCTAGCCCTAGCCCTAGCCCTAGCCCTAGCCCTAGCAACAACACTAACCCTAACCCTAGCCCTACCTTAATCCTAACACTAACCCTAACCCTAGCCCTAGCCTTAAACCTAACCCTAACTCTAGCCCTAACCCTAACACTAATCATAGCCCTAAGCTTAACCTAACCCTAGCCCTAGCCCTAGCCCTAGCCAGCGCTAACACTAACCCTGAACCTAGCCACAGCCCTAACCCGAAAGCTAACCATGGCCCTAGACCTAGACCTAACCCTAGCCATAGCCCTAACAATAACCCTAAACCTAAACCTAACCCTACCCCTAACCCTAGCCATAGCCCTTGCCCTAAACCTAACCCTAAATCTCGCACTAGCCCTAGCCCGAAACCTAACCCAAAACCTAATCCTAACCATAATGCTACCACCAACCCTAGCCCTAACCCTAGCCGTAACTCTAGCCATAGTCCTACACCTATATTAACCCTAACTATAACCGTAGCCCTAGCCCTAGACCTAACCCTAGCGCTAGCCCTAGACCTAACCCTAGCCCTAGCCCTAGACGTAGACCTAGCCCTTGCAATAGCCCTAAGCCTAAACCTAACCCAAACCCTAGCCCTAATCCTAACTGTAACACTAAACCTAACCCTAGCTCTAACCATAGCCCTAAACCTACCACTAACCAAAACACTAGCCCTAGCCCTAACTTTAACAACAACCCTAGAGGTAACCCTAACCCTAACCATAGCCCTAGCCCTAATCCTAACCCTATCCCTAAATCTAACCCTAGCCCTAACACTAACACTAAACCTAACCCTAACCATAAACTAAACCTAGCCCTAATCATAGCCATAGCCCTAGCCCTAACCCTAACCCTAAACCTCGCCATAGCCCTAGTCCTAGCCATAACCCGAAACCTAATCCTAATGATAACCTAACTCTAACCCTAGCCCTAACCCTAGCCATAGTCCTATCTTAATCCTAACCCTAACCCTAGCCCTAAACCTAGCCCTAGCCATAGCCCTAGCCGTAACACTAACCCTAACCCTAGCACTAGCCATAACTCTAACCCCACCCTAAACCCTAACCCGAAACCTAACTGAAGCCCTAATCCTAACCCTAACCCTAACCCTAACCCTCACCCTAAACATAGCCCTAGCCCAAGACCTAGCCCTAGTCCTAGCCCTAACACAAACCCTAGCCCTTGCCTTGCCCTATCCCTAAACCTATTTCTAGCATTACCACTAACCCTAACCTTAACCGTAGCCCTACCTGAATCCAAACTCTAACCCTAACCCTAGCCCTAGCCCTAGCCCTAGACCTAGCCCTAGCCCTAACGCTAACCCTAAATCTAACCCAAACCCTAGCCCTAGCCCTAGCCCTAACCCAAACCCTAATCCTAACCCTAACACTAACCCTAGCCCTAGCCCTAAAGCTAACCCCAACCTTAGACCTAACCCTGTTCCTAGCGCTAGCCATAACCCTAAATCTAAACCTAGTCCTACCATAATCCTAAGCCTAACCCTAACCCTAGCCCTAGCCTTAACCCTAACCTTAGCTCTAGCCCTAACCATAGCACTAGCGCAAGCCCTACCTACCCTAACCGTAGCACTACCTTAATCCTAATCCTAACCCTAACCCTAGCCCTAGCCCTAGACCTAGCCCTATCCCTAAACCTATTTCTAGCATTACCACTAACCCTAATCCTAACCCTAACACTAACCCTAGCACTAACCCTAACCCTAGCCCTACCTTAATCCTAACCCTAACACTAACCCTAGCCCTAACCTTAACCCTAACCCTAGCTCTAGCCCTAACCATAGCACTAGCGCAAACCCTACCTACCCTAACCGTAGCCCTACCTTAATCCTAATCCTAACCATAACCCTAGGCCTAGCTCTAGACCTAGCCCTAGCACTAGCCCTAAGCGTAACCCTAAACCTAATCCTAGCCCTAATCCTAACCCTAGCCCTAACCTTTCCTAACCCTAACCCTAACCCTAGCCCTAGACAAAACACAACTCTAACCCTAGCCCTAGCCCTAAACCTAAACCTAACACTAGCTCTAGCCTTAGGCCTAGCCATAACCATAAACCTAAACCTAGCCCTAGCCCTAACCCTAACCTAAACATAAACCTAACCCTAGCCCTAACCCTAGCCCTAACCACAGCCCTAGCACTGGCCCTAACCCTAACCCTAAACCTTGCCCTAGCCCAAACACTAGCCCTAAACCTAAACCTAAACCTAGCCCTAGCCCTAGCCCTAACACTAACCCTAACCCTAACCATAGCCCTACCTTAAACCTAACCCTAAACTTAACCCTAACCCTAGCTCTAGGCCTAACCCTAACACTAACCCAGGCCTTAACCCTAACCTAACCCTAGACCTAACCCTAGCCCTAGCCCTAGCCATAACACTAACCCTAACCCTAGCCCTAGGACTAAACCTAAACCTAGCCCTAATCCTAACCCTATATCTAAACCTAACCCTAGCACTAAAACTAACATTACAGCTAACCATAACTCTAGCCCTAGCCCTAGCCCTAACCCTAACCCTTGCCCAAGCCCTAAACCTAACCCTAACCCTAACCCTAACCCTAACCCTAACCCTAATCCTAACACTAACCCTAGCCCTAGCCCTAAACCTAGCCACAACCCTAGCCCTAACCCTATCCTAGCCCTAGCCATAAACCTAATCCTAACCCTAGCCCTAGCACTAATCCTAACCCTAAACCTAAACTTAGCCCTAGCCATAGACAAGGCCTTGACATAGCCCTAAGCCTAAACCTAACCCAAACCCTAGCCCTAATCCTAACTGTAACACTAAACCTAACCCTAGCCCTAACCATAGCCCTAAACCTCCCACTAACCAAAACACTAGCCCTAGCCCTAATTTTAACCACAAACCTAGAGGTAACACTAACCCTAACGCTAGCCCTAGCCCTAATCCTAACGCTATCCCTAAATCTAACCCTAGCCCTAACACTAACCCTAAACCTAACCCTAACACTCACCCTAGCCCTAGCCCTAGCCCTAACCCTTGCCCCAAACCCTAATCCTAACCCTAGCCCTAGACCTAGCACTAACCCTAACACTAACCCAAAATCTAGCCCTAGCCCTAACTCTAACCCCAAACCTCGTCCTAACCCTAACCCTAGCCTTAGCCCTAGACCTAACACTAACACTAGACCTAACCCTAACACAAGCCCTAATCCTAACCCTAGCATTAACCCTAACCCTAGTCCTAGCCTTAGCCAGAGCCAAAACAAAAAACCTTAACTCTAGCCCTAGACAAAACACTAACCCTAACCCTAA
>JADBBT010003733.1:0-11105 GCA_015711505.1 Sylvilagus bachmani | reverse complement strand
CAGTGGTTTTTCTACTTGCTCCTGGTGGAATTCTTTATTTACTGGAAGGTTAAGCTGGTGAGAATAAACTGAACCTATGTCCAAGTAAAACCTAAAAGTCAAAGAGAGCAGGGTGGGAGTGAGGAAGGAGGGAGGACACGGTGGGAAGTGGCATTATGCTCTCACATCCTGGATAGGATGGGCCGGCCGTGTGCACTGGGTGAGGCCACAGCATGCAGCGCCAGCATCCCACATGGGCACTGGTGGGAGTCCTGGCTGCTCCACTTCCAAACGAGCTCCCTGCTAATGGCCTGGATAAGCACCAGTGGATGGAACAAGTGTTTCAGCCCTGGCACCATGTAGGAGAACTGAGAAAAGTTCCATGTCCCAGCTCTTGCCAGGCACAGCCTCAGCAGGTGCAGCAATGGAGGAGTGACCCAGCAGATGGAAGAGAACTCTCCCTGAAACTGTGTGTGTGTGTGGGCGTATAAAATATGGACTTTCAATAAGCATATAATTTATTTTTAAAAAACTGGACATATAAAGAAGACTGTACATAGGAAATTTACATTTTTTATAAAATTTTCGAATCACCAGTATTTAAAATATTTTCCTTATAATATTATTAAACTTTTATCTTTTGCTCTATGAATCCCAAATGATGCTCTAGATTCGAACACTCAGAATAATTGCTTTCCTTTAGCACAGTAGGGACATGGTCATATCTGTGCTGCTGCCGTCAAGGAGGAGGAAAGGAGGGAGCCTCAGAGGAGTCACCCTGGCCCCTTCCACCCGACCCTGAAGCACCTTCAAGCCTGGCTGCTCTGAGAATCACTCTCAGCAGATGGGGCCCAGGAGCAGCAGCTGGGGCAGCCCAGCCTCACACTTCTGCTTTCCTGGGGGGTTTTTGTTAGGGCTTGTATCACTGTGGTACCAGTACTACTACTATAACCGCCTGCACAGAAGTAAGTGGCAGCATTGTCACACTGCACGCCGCTGATGGTGAGAGTGAACTCTGTCCCAGATCCACTGCCGCTGAACCGCGATGGGACCCCAGATGCCAGAGTGGATGCCTTGTATATCAGGAGCTTGGGAGGCTGCCCTGGTTTCTGCTGAAACCAGGCTAAGTAGTTGTTATTATAAACACTCTGACTGGACTGGCACTTGATGGTGACTGTGCCTCCCACAGCCGCAGTCGCAGAGGATGGGGTCTGGGTCACCACAGGGTCACATATGGCACCTGAGAAGGGAAACAGAGACACAGAGACCACACTCATCCTCACGTTCTAAGAGGACGCTCCTGCAGAGACGGGCAGCCCTGGACACACTGCCCGAGGCCGTTCCTGCTGCTGGCCTTCCTTACCTGGGAGCCAGAGCAGCAGGAGCCCCAGCAGCTGAGTGGGGGCCCTCGTGTCCATGCTGGGTCCTGCCTGGCACTGCCTCCTGCATGGGGTGGGAGCAGCCTGGGTCTAAATGCCCAGAGAGGTGGGCAGTGCTCTGGGGACATGCAAATGAGCAGGGGCGGGGCAGGGCTGTGCCCAGCTGAAGGGCCCAGGGCAGCTCAGAACTCAGCCCAGGGGCTGTGTCTCCAGCTGCCCCAGCTCAGACCAGGGCTGCATAAGTTTACCTGCAGTGCGCATGCTTCTACCGGGATACGTCACCTCCCAAAGTCACTGAGGGACACTTCCTAACACTTCAAGTGAATTGGAAGACAAGTTGGTTTATATGATTCAGGGTTGCGTTAGGATTCTGTAGGAGAAAGTCCAATTTCTAGGAAATACTTAGCTACACTTTAAAACTATGATCAATGATTTTACCTGCTTTTCCTCTGATGCCCTCACATTGCCCCCTCACAGCAGACCACTGCACCAGGGAGATGATATCTGAGAGAGGAGACTTCTGTCCCACACTCACCTCTGAAACTGATCAGAATAAACATCCTCAGATCAAGCGGCTGCCAGAGAAAGACCAGGACTCAGAAGGAGACGCAGGTGCATAGATGAGAGATCACACAGGTGCGCTCTCCCATCTGCAGCCAGAGTTCTGAGTCAGGGATACAGGAGGAAATCAGAAGTGTGAGTTCAAGGAGTCACCAGAGGTCTGAGGAACATCAGGAAAGAGGCCAAGCCACTCTGGCTGTCTTTATGTCTCAGCAGGAGTCTGTCTCCGTGGGTGTGAGAACCACAAGCTGTGGTCCTCTTGCTGGTTTTAGATTTATTGATACAAAAAAGCCAGAGTTTCTGGTGACCTCGCTGATGATCACTACATTCTGGGAAATCTCTAAGAATCGGCCTCTGCTCCAAATGACCTCACTGACGGCTGAGCTGTTGATGGACTGGATCCTCCTCTCCAATGTTTCAGTTATCTGCAGTAAAAGCCTTGGGGGAACTCCAACTGCAGGGCATATTGTGTGTAGTTAGACCTGATTTATCGATGAGAGGGTCCTTGGGGTAGGTCTTCAGTCTCCTGCTATAATCCACTTGAGAGTCTGTCTTACTCTAGACTTGTGACTGGTAGATGCGAGTTAATAATTTAAGTGGCTGAGAGAAACACAAACAGTGCTAAGTGCCTGAGTTTGTGTGGCCTGGTGGAAAGAGCATAAACTGGTTAACAAAATCAGTGAGTCTTGAATGAGTTGCTAAAACTAATAGTAGTGAAGGGGTATGGAAAGGACATGTCTAATGAACGGGTTTGTTTGAGCAGGGTGTTAATGATTAATAACTAGTAGAGGCCGGCACCACCGCTCAATAGGCTAATCCTCTGCCTTGCGGAGCCGGCACCCCGGGGTTCCAGTCCTGGTTGGGGCACTGCATTCTGTCCTGCTTGCCCCTCGTTCAAGCCAGCTCTCTGCTATGGCCCGGGAGTGCAGTGGAGGATGGCCCAAGTCCTTGGACCCTGAACCCGAATGGGAGACCAGGATAAGCACCTGGCTCCTGCCTTCAGATCGGCACATGTGCCGGCCGCAGTGTGCCAGCCATGGCGGCCATTGGTTAGTGAACCAACGGCAAAAGGAAGACCTTTCTCTCTGTCTATCTCTCTCACTGTAGACTCTGTCTGTCAAAAAATAAAAATAAATAACCAGTAGAGTTAAACTAAAAGGTAAATGTTCCAATCTTTGTAATGAATTGTTATAAGTAGATGTTCTGATTCTTTCCAAAATAACCACTACATTTTTGTAATTGATTATTATATAATTTAGCATCACTTTGAGTCTCTGTTCTATTGTATCTCAAATATCAAGTAAATCTTTGAAATTAAAGAAACTGTTACATGGCTATGGAAGTCGGGATGAGGGAGGGGTTACACATAATACAAGGTCAATGGTTTAAAGTGGATGGGAAACAGACTTTGTTATCATAAGGAAGAATCATTAACTCTGTAAGGATCACTAATGAGTGGACATTTACAGAATTTATGAGAACAGTAAAATATGTGTAAAATGAACAACTTTGCTGTGAGCATGCCTCTCATTCATCGCTATGCAAACACCTCCCACACCATCAGGAAGCCCTGGATCTGCGGGAGCTGGCCTCCGGCACATCAGAAAAACTAACTTCCCTCTCCCTTTGTCCAGAAACATTCACATTTTTCTTAAGAAAACCCGGAGAGGAGTTAAGGCTGGCTTCGTGGCACAGTGGATAAGGCTGCCACTTGCAATGCCAGCAGCCTACATCAGAGACTGGTTTGAATCCCACTGCTCCACTTCTGATCCCATGTCCTGCTAATGCACACCCTGGGGGCAGCAGAAAATGGCCCAGGTTCTTGGATTCCTGCCCCACAGGGGAGACCAGTGGGCAGTTCTGGCTCTGGGCTTCTGCTTGGCCAGGAACTCACAGCTACAGCCATTGGTGGATGCACCAGCTTACACACCATTCTCTCTCTCTCTTTCTCTCTCTGTCTCTGCCTTTGCCGCTCATCAATTTTCAGTCTTACAAGTAAATATATAAATACTTTAAAAATAGAAAATGTTAACATTTAAGAAAATTATCTTTATTAGAAATAAGTGTTCACCACAGTACATGACACCCTGCTAAAACTGGGCTCTATTACTTTTACATCCAGTGTCTGGGCACTGATCCTCCCACTGACCTCTGTGTTGGCTAGTTTCATGCTACAGCAATATGAGAAATTTAAAAACCTTTTTTTCTTCAATGGAAAGACTATTTGGCCATTTGACCATCACTGATGTACAATTAGTTTATTTTTTCAGGAGACACAGTGTTGAACTGCCCGGTTCGTCCCCTCTGCCTCTACCTCTTCCTCTGCTCCAGACAGGAGGATGCACTTGGTGGACCTGGACACCCTCTGCCCACGTGCCCCCAGCAATGGCAGTGTCCAGGGAGGGTCTCACTTGAAGCACATTTGAGCAGGTGTAAAACATATGTTTGCTTATTGGCCTGATCACTAAAATGAAAGATCTATGAGATAAAGAGCTCTGTTCCATTTTTTACAATTGTTGCCTAGGAGACTGTGATCCTCTTAGTCGCGTGCAGTTCTGTAGAAACGTTGGAGATACTATTGGTTCAATAAGATGAGAATTTGCTACTTGATTGTGAATTGAATGAAGAACTGCTCTCTCAGGGATTGAAAGCAGACGCGATTTCACTGTGACCCCCAGGGGGCGCCAGCGCACCATCGGTCTGGAAGAGACAGAGGCCCTGGGAGGATGAGACTCCCAGCCTTGGGTAGACTCTTGAGGAACAGTGGTTTTTCTGCTACTCCGTGTTGAAGTCTTTGTTTAGTAGAGGGTGAAGCTGGAGATTATAGAGTGAAAGTATGTCAGTGTAGAACTTAAAGGAAAAAGAAAAACAGAAGAGGAGTTGAGGGGGAGTGAGGAAGGAGAGAGGACATGGTGGGCAGTGGCATTATGCTCTCACTTCTGTGGATTGGATGGGCCGGCCTCCTGAAGTTGGTACAGCCGCCCCATGCAGTACCAGCATCCCACATCGGTACCAGTTGGAGTCCTGGCTTCTCATCTCCCAATCCAGCTCCCTGCTTGGCCTGGGAAAGCACCTGGAGCTGGCCCACATGTGAGCTCCAGCACCCATGTGGGAGAATGAAAGGAGATCTCTCTCCTAGCTCTGCCAGGCACTGCTCGGCCATTGCAGGACAGAAGATAATTCTATCTCTCCCTCAAAATCTCATTCTTTCTCTCTCTCTCTCAATGGTGTCTGTGTGTGTGTAAGGAAATAAATCTTTTAACAAACTGTAGCTATGAAAATGATCCCTTAATAGAATTTGTACAATCACTTGTATTAAACTCGTTTTGCTTGCAATATCCATACAATTTTCTCGTTTGCTCTATGAATTGAAATGATGCTGTAGCTTTGACTACTCAGAAAGAATAGATTTCCTTGAGCACAGTAGGTTCATGGTCATGTCTGTGCTGCTGCCGTCAAGGAGGAAGAAAGGAGGGAGCCTCAGAGGAGTCACCCTGGCCCCTTCCACCCGACCCTGCAGCACCTTCAAGCCTGGCTGCTCTGAGAATCACTCTCAGCACATGGGGCCCAGGAGCAGCAGCTGGGGCAGCCCAGCCTCACACTTCTGCTTTCCTGGGGGGTTTTTGTTAGGGCTTGGAACACTGTGGTAAGTAACACCACTTTATGATCCTTGACAGTAGTAAGTGGCAGCATCGTCACACTGCACGCCGCTGATGGTGAGAGTGAACTGTGTCCCAGATCCACTGCCGCTGAACCGCGATGGGACCCCATCTTCCAGAGTGGATGCATAATAGATCAGGAGCTTGGGAGGCTGCCCTGGTTTCTGCTGAAACCAGGATAAGAGGTTGCTAATGCTCTGACTGGCCTGGCAGCAGCAAGTAGCTCTAAAGACACATCACCATCCCTCTACCCTCCTGGACTTTTGGGACTAATGTATCTGATACAGCTCCTGCTTTACAAAAAACTAAAGGGGGAACGTTAGTAAAATGGCACAGTCTTATCTATGGCACAATCTACACCCTGACATCATCCTAGGCTCTAGCTCTCACCCCTACCCCATTGCTGGAAGCCGGGAGGCCACATGGTACAACCACCGGTGTCAGCCCCACCCCCATCCTAATGGGATTCCCTGCTCCTACTTCCCTGCCTGACCCTGGAAAAGTTGAAAAGGACCTGTTCCTGGCACGTCTCTCTCTTGCCCTCTGTCTCCTGATCTCTGTCTCTGTCTGTCTGTCTCTCTCTGTCTCTTCACTCCCTTTTCCTTCTTCACTCTTCCCTCTGGGCTGTCGGGTTTCCCACAGTAAACTCTTTACCTTAATCTAAAAAAAAAAAACAAAAACAAAAACAAAACATAAACTTATCTCCTAATTCTTTTCCATGCAGTTTCTGAAGTAGTCTACCAGGTTTAATCAAAATTCTAAATATTCTGTTCACAATCACCTAGATTCTTTGACAAGTCAACTTTTTTTAAAGAATTATTTATTTATTTGAAAATAAGAGCTGCACAGAGAGAGAAGTTTTGGCAGAGAGAGAGAATCTCCCATCAGCTGGTTCACTCCCCAACTGGCCGTAACGGACAGAATTGTGCCGAACCGAAGACAGGAGTCAGGAGGCTCCCTGGGTCTTCCCACATGGGTCACATGGGTGACCCAAGACCATGGGCCATCCTCCACCATTTTCCCAGGTCGTAACAGAGAGCTGTATCAGAACTGGAGCAGCTGGGTCCCTAACTGGTGCCCTCATTGGATGCCAGCACTGCAGGCAGCTGCCTCACCAGCTAAGCCACAGTGTTGTCCCCTGACAAGTCATCTAGGTTTACACATTGTAGCTGATTTGTAAGAGTGCAGTGAGGGGATGGCGCTGTGCACAGTAGGTTAATCCTCCTCCTGCAGTTCAGCATCCCTTATGGCCATTAGTTTGTGTCCCAGCTGCTCTTCTTCCATTCCAGACATGAACTGATGCCCATAAGAGATGTCTCCACTGCAGGCAGTGACTTTACCCGCTATGCCACAGCACCAGCCCCACACTATCAGGTTTAATTCTGTCTAGGGGAGACAGGAGAGGAGATGGTAAGAGTGTAAGACGATTGGGGCAGCACCATGGAACAGTGGTTTAATCCTCTGCCTGTGTGGCTGGCATGCCATATGGGCACTGGTTCTGGTCCCAGCTGCTCCTTTTGCAGTCCAGTTCTCTGACTGGGAAAGCAGTGGAACATGGTCCAGATGTTTGAGCCCCTGCACCTGCATGGGAGACCAGGAAGAGGCTTCTGACTCTTGGCTTCGGTGCAGCTCCGGCCTTTGCGGCCACTTGGAGAGTGAGTCAATAGAGGGAGAACCTTTCTCTCTGTCTCTCTCTCTTACTGTCTGTAATTCTACCTCTCAAATAAATAAATAAAATATTTTTAAAAAGGTGTAAGATGGGACACAAATCGTCGCCAACACAAAAGTCCTCCATGTCCTACTGTCTGCACACTAGGACTGTCATCTAAGGAGCTGGGCAGGGTGGCTGATTAAGGACTGTGATGGGGAGATGACGCAGAAGGACCTGGTGGGAGCAGTACAATCATAGAGGTCCTAAAGTTGGGAGGAGGGCCAGGGGCTGTGACAGGGCAGCAGGCTGTGGAATAACGGGAGCAATGGCCAGAGAGCAGGAAATGTGGCCATCCTGACACTGGACAAACCTGGAATGGAGTCCCATCCTCAGGAGCTCCCAGAACACCACAGCCCTGCTGCCTCCAGGGTTTCTTCCAGGGAGAGCGCTGAGCTCCTGTCCTCAACAATACACCTGGAGTTGTCTGAGCCAAAGAGAATGGAAGAATTCATTACAGCAACAATTCACCAAGCAAACACCAAGGAAGATAACGCCTGTAACCTCCCTCCCTGATCATGATCGAGGCTGACATCACAAAGTTTCACTTTGTTCTAATCGGTTGTCTATTTGGACAAGAGGCAAACAGCAGTTCATTGTAAGGTGAGTTAGCCCAACATTCTTGTTAGAAACAGTCTCCAGGGCAAAATACTTCGATGATCTCCCTTCCATCTCTATCAGCGGGCTCAGCAAGCAAAGTCACCTGGGGTTTGAAAAGCTTCCAGAGATTTGTATTTGGTGGGCAAACTGCAAAGGAGCTGCATGACAGGTGGGAGCCAACATAGACTGAAGCAGGGTGCAGTGAACGGTGCATTTCACACCATCCTGGTGTGCTTCTGTGTAAGCCAGGGCCTCCATATAGAGAAAACATTGCTATGTGGGGAGAAAACACAGAAAGACCTACAGACCTGGGTTTGAAGAAGCCCACATGTTCGAGCACCATTGTACTCCACGCAAATCATCCATGGCTCTGAGATTTACCATGAGAAAGGAAAATTCTAGCCTGTCAATCAGCTCCTGCAGGAACACTGGAAACAGAGGAGCGGGGGAGAAACACTTGTTAGTGCTGCAGGCAGTGAGAGCACCAGTGCCCCCACCCCAGGGCTTCCTGGACAGGGCTGAGGACACGCGGGGCAGCACCTGTGCCTTCTGCCCCAGAGGGGCTTGGCCTCTAGCAGAGATCTGAGAGTCTCTGTGTCTACGACCTCCCTCTCTGATGGCTGCTATCCCAGGACATGGAAGACCATGGTAAGACTCAACTCACATGGATTGAACTATTTTTGATTGGAATACCATATTTTCTCTTCAGCTGAATGAATCCCAAAAGCTACTATACACTCGAATACTCCAGTAGAATAATTACTTTCCTTTAAAACAGTAGGGACATGCTGCCAAGGAGAGGAGAGGAGGGAGCCTCAGAGGAGTCACCCTGGCCCCTTCCACCCGACCCTGCAGCACCTTCAAGCCTGGCTGCTCTGGGAATCACTCTCAGCACATGGGGCCCAGGAGCAGCAGCTGGGGCAGCCCAGCCTCACACTTCTGCTTTCCTGGGGGGTTTTTGTTAGGGCTTGTATCACTGTGGTACCATCAGTACTATAACTTTTATATCCTACACAGTAGTAAGTGGCAGCATCGTCACACTGCACGCCGCTGATGGTGAGAGTGAACTGTGTCCCAGATCCACTGCCTTTGAACCGCGATGGGACCCCAGATGCCAGAGTGGATGCCCTGTAGATCAGGAGCTTGGGAGGCTGCCCTGGTTTCTGCTGAATCCAGGATAAGCGGTTGTTACTATAAACACTCTCACTGGCCTGGCAATTGATGGTGACTGTGCCTCCCACAGCGGCAGACGTGGAGGATGGAGTCTGGGTCATCACAAGGGCATATGTGGCACCTGAGAAGTGAACAGAAAACAGAGAACACACTCATCCTCATGTTCTAACAGGACGCTCCTGCAGAGATGGGCAGCCCTGGACACACTGCCCGAGGCTGTTCCTGCTGCTGGCCTTCCTTACCTGGGAGCCAGAGCAGCAGGAGCCCCAGCAGCTGAGTGGGGGCCCTCGTGTCCATGCTGGGTCCTGCCTGGCACTGCCTCCTGCATGGGGCGGGAGCAGCCTGTTCCTAAATGCTCAGAGAGGTGGGCGGTGCTCTGGGGACATGCAAATGAGCAGGGGCGGGGCAGGGCTGTGCCCAGCTGAAGGGCCCAGGGCAGCTCAGAACTCAGCCCAGGGGCTGTGTCTCCAGCTGCCCCAGCTCAGACCAGGGCTGCACACGTTTACCTGCAGTTGGCATGCTTCTACCGGGAGACATCACATCCGAAAGTCCCTGAGGGACAATTGCCAAATCTTTATGTTTATGGGACAAGAAGATGGTGTAATATATTCATGGTTATTTGAGACATGTATGAGAAAGTCCCTTTCTTGAAAATAGATAATTAACGTCCTAAAGCTGAGGTCCATGTCTTTACCTGTTTCCTCTGATGCCCTCACATTGTCCCCTCACGGCAGACCGCTGCACCAGGGAAATGGTCTCTGAGAGACGAGACTTCTGTCCACACTCACCTCTGCACTAACTCAGAATAAACATCCTCAGAACAAGCGGCTGCCAGAGAGAGACCAGGACTCAGAAGGAGACGTAACTGCTTAGATGAGAGATCACGCACGTGCGCTCTCCCACCTGCAGCCAGAGTTCTAATTCAAGGATACAGGAGGATAAGATAAGTAATGTTTAAGGTGTTACCATATATTGTCGAAATCCAGAAAAATAACTTCCCTCTCTCCCCTGTCCAGAAACCTTCATGTTTTTCTTAAAAAATCTGGTGAGGAGTGAAAGCCGGCATCATGGCAGCGTAGATAAAGCTGCCACTTGCACAGCTGGCAGCCTACACCAGAGACTGGTTTGATTCCCCACTGCTCCATTTCTGATCCCATTTCCTGCTAATGCTCACCCTGGGAGGCAGCAGAAAATGGCCCCAGTTGTGGATTCCTGCTCCACAGGGGAGACCCAGGGGCAGTTCTGGCTCTAGGCTTTTGCTTGGCCAAGAACTCACTGAGACAGCCATTTGTGGAGAGCACAAGCTTACAGAACATCTCTCTCACAGGAGATTTCAAGGTATTGCCAGCGCCTACTGTCATGCAGCTCTATTGGCTTAAGGGCGATGTGTTGGAGTACCTGCAAGAAGGAACACATGGACACCAGACTGCTTTCCTTTGAAAGGTTTTATTGCTCACACCGATTCACACTAGGGCTTTACCACTCTGCATACCAATCTATGTAGTTATATTCATTAATCCACAGTTCCTAACACAGCATCAAAGCAGTCCCTAAGGCAATCCAGCTATAGGGATTGAAGTACTGCAAAGCATATGGCATTATTCTGAAACATAGGTTCTAGGCACATTCCTTCATATTCCACATGGCTAATATCATCATAAATGTTGCATTCTCAAGGTTTCTATCAGGGTCACAAAGTCAAAGTCCAAAGTCCGAAGTCTCCGTTAGCACTCAAGAGATAGATCTCAGAACAGTCACAGGCAGGAAGTCATGGGATGACTGTCTCTCTGGGCAGTAGGCTCCAAGTTCCCAGGCGGCCGGCAAGGTGAGGAGTTGGAGAGGTCCCCGCTGAGAGGTCTGGTCCAGCTCTGCAGTTGGGTCCAGCAGCAGGCTGATGAGAGGTGTCCAGGCGTCGGCTCCGATGGAGGTTGGTCCCGTAGTCGCCTTGTGCCGCTAGAGTAGTGAGCTGGCGTTTCAGCTCCATGTATGAGGAGATCCAGAGGTTCCCACGTACTGGGCCATGATCCCTGAGGGGATGGGGAGCAG
>JADBBT010003732.1:0-11105 GCA_015711505.1 Sylvilagus bachmani | reverse complement strand
TTAATGTGCTGTACATTGTGAATTAATACTATAACTAGTATTCCAACAGTATTTTCACTTTGTGTCTCTATGTGAGGGCAAACTGTTGAAATCTTTACGTAATATGTACTAAACTGATCTTCTGTGTATAAAGAGAATTGAAAATTAATCTTGATGTGAATGGAAGGGGAGAGGGAGCGGGCAAGGGGAGGGTAGTGGGAGGGAGGGAAGTTGTGTGGGGGGGAGCCATTGTAATTCATAAGCTGTACTTTGGAAATTTATATTCTTTAAATAAAAGCTTTATATATATTTTAAAAAAGCAGAAATTGAAGAAACAAGAATAAGGAAAACACCATGACAATGCCCAAAGGAACACAAAACATTTTTTTTTATTTGGCAGATAGTTAGTGAGAGAGAGACAGAGAGAAAGGTCTTCCTTCCATTGGTTCACCCCCCAAGTGGCCACTGTAACTGGAGCTATGCCGATCTGAAGCCAGGAGCCAGGTGCTTCTTCCTGGTCTCCCATGCAGGTGCAGGGGCCTAAGCACCTGGGCCATCCTCCACTGCCCTCCCAGGCCACAGCAGACAGCTGGACTGGAAGAGGAGCAACCGGGACTAGAACCCAGAGCCCATATGGGATGCCAGTGCCACAGGTGGAGGATTAGCCAAGTAAGCCATGGTACTGGCCCACAAAACATTTCAACATTAGAATGTGAAGTTGAAAGAGATTGAGGAAATGCCAGAAATGAAATTCAAATTAATCATTGAATTACTCAAAAGCAATCAGAAGTAAATCCACCAACTGAAGAAAACCATACATGACATGAATGAAAATTTTTACCATGAAATCGATATTTTAAAGAGAAATCAAAATAAAATATTAGAAGTGAAGAATTCAATAGAACAAATAAAAAATGAGGTAAAAAGCTTTAACAGCAGACTTGGCAAGACAAAATAACAAATATCTGAGCTAGAAGACAAATCTTTGGAAATATTCCAATCAAACCAAAAAAAAATTAAAAAGAAGAAGAAATTAGAAAACTTAAAAATAGTGTTGGAGATTTATAGGATACTATCAAACAACCCAACATGTGGATCTTAGGAGTTCCTGAAGATATGGAAAATGAGAATGGACTAGAAGGCCTACTTAGTGACATAATTATAGAAAACTTCCCCAATTTGGAGAAAAAAGAGACCTCCAAGTAGAAGAAGCACATAGAATTCCTAACAGATCTGACCATAAAAGTTCTTTACCATAACACACTGTAGTCAAACTTTCCACAGTAAAACATAAAGAAAATATTCTATAATGTGCATGATAGAAACAACAGATTACTTTCAGAGAATCTCCAGGATTCAGAGTTGAATTTTCATCTGAAATCCTACAGGCTAGAGCTATAGTCCAAGCATTAAGAGAAAAAAAAAAAAAACTGTTAACCCAGAATACTGTACCTTGCAAAGTTCTCATTTAGGAATGAGGTGAAATAAAGATCATTCATAAAAACTGAAATTGAATTTGTCACTACTTGTCCAGCCTTACAAAAGATGCTTACAGATGTGCTACACACAGAATCACAGAAGATAGCCAGAACTTTGAAATAATGTGAAGTCAAAAAATCCCCCAGTGAAAGTAAAAATGAAATCCAAAGTAAACAATAATAGTATTTATGGAAAAATAGCAGGGCCAAGTCATTATTTATCAATAGTAAACAATCCAGTTAAAAATACTACTGGCAGAATGGATTAAAAAAGACCCAACTATTTTCTGTGAACAAGAAAAACATCTCTTCAACAAAAATACACACAGACTGAAAGTGAATTGATGGAAAAATACATTCCACACTAATGGAAAGCATAAAAATGGCAGATGTTGCCATCCTAATATCAGACAAATGTACTTTGTACAAAAATGTTTAAAAAGACAAAGAAGAGCATTATTTAATCATTAAGTGATCAATTCAAAATGAAGATGTGACTAGGATAAATGTGTACACACTCAACTATAGGCACCTGACTAGTAAAAAAAAAAAATGTTCATGGATCTAAAGGGAGACATAAACTCCAATACAATAGCAATGGGGGATTGACATCCATACCCCATTTTCATCAATGGACAGATCAACTAAAGAGAAAGTCAACAATGAAACAACAGAGCTAATCGACACTATGGAACAAATGGGCCTTACTGATATCTATAGAACTTGTCACATCATAGTATTCTCATCAGTGCATGGAACTTTCTCTAAGATAGACCATAAAGCAAGCTCAGCAAATATAAACAAATAGAAAACATACAATGCAACTTCTCTGACCACAAAGGAATGAAACTGGAAATAAATAACTCAAGAATCTCTAGATCATATGCAAGCACATGGAGACTTACCAACATGCCCCTAAATGAAAAGCGGGTCATATAAGAAATAAAAATATAAATAAAAAAATTTCTGAATGAAGACAAAAATACAGCATATAAAAACTTATAGGATATGGGGCCAGCACTGTGGTTCAGCAGGTTAATGCCCTGGCCTGTAGCACCAGCATCCCATGTAGACACCAGATCAAGACCTGCCTGCTCCACTTCTAGGCCAGTTTTCTAATATAGCCAGGGAAGGCAGTGGAAGAAGGCCCAAATCCTTGAGCCACTGCACCCGCGTGGGAGAACTAGAGGAGGCTACTGGTTCCTAGCTTCAAATCAGCTTAGATCTGGCCACTACGGCCAGTTGGGGAGTGAGCCATTGGATGGAAGACTTCTCTCTCTGTCTGCCTCTCCCCTCTCTGTGTAACTCTGACATGCAAATAAATAAATCTCTTTTTTTAACTTTTATTTAAGAAATATAAATTTCCAAAGTACAGCTTCCCTCCCACCCGCAACCCTCCATCTCCCACTCCCTCTCCCATTCCTTTCATATCAAGATTCATTTTCAATTATTATTATATACAGAAGATCAATTTAGTATATAAGAAGTAAAAATTTCAACAGTTTGCACTCTCACAGAAACACAAAATGAAAAGTACAGTTTGAGTACTAGTTATAGCATTAATTTACATTGTATAACACATTAAGGACAGAGGTCCTACATGAGAAGTAAGTGCATATTGATTCCTGTTGTTCACTTAAAAATTCACACTTTTAATTATGGCTTCAGTAATCACCCTAGGCTCTTGTCATGAGTTGCCAAGCCTATGGAAGCCTTTTGAGTTTGCCAACTCCAATCTTATTTAGACAAGATCAAAGTCAAAGTGGAAGTTCTCTCCTCCCTTCAGAGAAAGATACTTCCTTCTTTGATGGCCCCGTTCTTTCCACTAGGATCTCACTCGCAGAGATCTTTCATTTAGGTTTTTTTTTTTTTGATAGAGTGTTTTGGTGTTCCATGCCTAAAATACTCTCATGGGCTTTTCAGCCAAATCTGAATGCCTTAAGGGCTGATTCTGAGGCCAGAGTGCTGTTTAGGACATCTGCCATTCTATGAGTCTGCTGTGTATCCCACTTCCCATATTGGATCAATCTCTCCTTTTTAATTTTTTCAGTTAGTATTAGCAGATGCTAGTCTTGTCTATATGATCCCTTTGACTCTTAGACCTATCAGTGTGATCAATTGTGAACAGAAATTGATCACTTAGACTAGTGAGATGGCATTTGTACATGCCACTTGAATGGGATTGAATTGGATTGCCCTGGCATGTTTCTAACTCTACCATTTGGGGCAAGTCCGATTGAGCATGTCCCAAACTGTGTATCTCCTCCCTCTCTTATTCCCACTCTTCTATTTAACAGGGATCATTTTTCAGTTAAATTTAAATACCTAAGAATAATTCTGTGTTGATTAAAGAGTTCAACCAATAGTATTAAGTAGAACAAAAATAAATACTAAAAGGGATAAAGTATTAAGTTGTTCACCAACAGTCAGGACAAGGGCTGATCAAGTCACTGTTCCTCATAGTGTCCATTTCACTTCATCAGGTTTCCTTTCTGGTGCTCAGTTAGTTGTCACCAATCAGAGATGCATGCAGACTGAAAGTGGAAGGTTGGAAAAAGATATTCCATGCCAAATGAAACCAAAAAAAGAGCTGGCATAGCCTTCTTAATATAAGACAAAATAAACTTTAACACAAAAACTGTTAAGAGAGAAAAAGAAGGGCACTATATAATGATTAACGGATCAATTCAACAGGAAGATATAACGATTATCAATGTGTATGCACCTAATTACAGGGCACCAGTTTATTTAAAAGATTTATTAAGGAACTTAAAGGGAGACTTAGACTCCAACACAATAGTGCTGAGGATTTCATACTCCATTTCTAGATATAGACAGGTCAACCGGACAGAAGATCAACAAGGAAACAGCAGATTTAATCGACACTATAGCCCAAATGGATCTAACAGATATCTACAGAACTTTTCATCCTACACTTAAAGAATTTACATTCGTCTCAGCAGTACATGGAACTTTCTACAGGATTGACCACATAGTAGGCCATAAAGCAGTCTCAGCAAATTCAACAATCAAAATCATACCATGCAGCTTCTCAGACCACAGTGGAATGAAGCTGGAAATTAGCAACTCAGGAATCCCTAGAGCATATGCAAACACATGGACTCTGAACAACATCCTCCTGAATGAAAATGAGTCATAGAAGAAATCAAAAGAGAAATCAAAAATTTTCTGGAAGTAAATGAGGATAACAGCACAACATACCAAAACATATAGGATACAGCAAAAGCAGTGTTAAGAGGAAAGTTGATATCAATAGGTGCCTACATCAAGAAACTGGAAAGGCACCAAATAGATGAGCTTTCAATGCATCTCAAGGATCTTGAAAATTTGCAGCAAACCAGACACAAAACTAGTAGGAGAAGAGAAATGATTAAAATCAGAGAAAAAATCAACAGAATTGAATCCAAAAAAATTACAAAAAAACAGCCAAACGAGGAGCTGGTTTTTTGAAAAAATAAACTAAATTGACACACCCTTGGCCCAACTAACTAAAAAAAGAAAAGATCCAAATCAATAAAATCAGAGATGAAAAAGGAAACGTAACAAAAGACCACAGAAATAAAAAGAATCATCAGAAATTACTACAAAGAGTTGTATGCCAGCAAACAGGGAAACTTATCAGAAATGGATAGATCCCTAGACACATGCAACCTACCTAAATTGAACCAGAAAGACATAGAAAACCTAAACAGACCCATAATTGAGACATAAATCGAAATAGCAATAAAGGCCCCCTCAACAAAGAAAAGGCCAGGACCAGATGGATCCACTGCTGATTTCTACCAGACATTTAAAGAACTAACTCCAATTCTCCTCAAACTATTCAGAACAATCAAAAAAGAGGGAATCCTCCCAAATTCCTTCTACGAAGCCAGCATCACCTTAACTCCTAAGCTGGAATAAGATGCAGCATTGAAAGAGAACTACAGACCAATATCCCTGAGGAACATAGATGCAAAAATCCTCAGTAAAATCCTGGCCAATAGAATGCAACAACACATCAGAAAGATCATCCACCCAGACCAAGTGGGATTTATCCCTGGTATTCTGGGATGGTTCAATGTTCACAAATCAATCAATGTGATGCACCACATTAACAGACAGCAGAAGAAAAACCATATGATTATCTCACTAGACGCAGAGAAAGCATTTGGTAAAATACAACACCCTTTCATGATGAAAACCCTAAGCAAACTGGGTATAGAAGGCACATTCCTCAATACAATCAAAGCAATTTATGAAAAACCCACGGCCAACATCCTCCTGAATGGAGAAAAGTTGGAAGCATTTCCACTAAGATCTGGTACCAGACAGGGATGCCTACTCTCACCACTGCCATTCAATATAGTTCTGGGAGTTTTAGCCAGAGCCTTAGGCAAGAAAAAGAAATTAAAGGGATACAAATTGGGAAGGAAGAAGTCAAACTATCCCTCTTTGCAGATGATATGACTCTTTATTTAGGGGATCCAAAGAACTCTACTAAGAGACTATTGGAACTCATAGAAGAGTTTGGCAAACTAGCAGGATATAAAACCAATGCACAAAAATCAACAGCCTTTGTGTACACAGGCAAAACCATGGCTGAGAAAGAACTTCTAAGATCAATCCCATTTACAATAGCTACAAAAACAATCAAATACCTTGGAATAAACTTAACCAAGGACATTAAAGATCTCTACGATGAGAATTACAAAATCTTAAAGAAGGAAATAGAGAAGAGGATACCAAAAAATGGAAAAACCTTCCATGTTCATGGATTAGAAGAATCAATATCATCAAAATGTCCATTCTCCCAAAAGTAATTTATAGATTCAATGTGATACCAATCAAAATACCAAAGACAATGTTTTCAAGTCTGGAAAAAATGATGCTGAAATTCATATGGAGACACAGGAGACCTCGAAAAGCTAAAGCAATCTTGTACAACAAAAACAAAGCTGGAGGAATCACAATACCAGATTTCAGGACATACTACAGGGCAGTCATAATCAAAACAGCATGGTATTGGTACAGAAACAGATGGACAGACCAATGGAACAGAATACAAACACCAGAAATCAATCCAAATATTTACAGCCAACTTATATTTGATCAAGGATCAAAAACCAATAAATAAATCTTTAAAAAAAAAAAAACATGGGATACAGCAAAAGCAGAGTTGAAAGGATGTTTATAGGAATTGGAGCCTACATGAAGAAAGATTTAAAAGGGACCAAATAAATGAGCTACTTATGCATTTCAAGGACCTAGAAAAGAAACAACAAATTAAACCCAAAATTAGTAGCAGTAGAGAAATAATTAAAATTCGAGAATAAACAAAAAAAAAAATTGATACACTATTGGCCTAACTAACCAAAGAGAAAAGAGGGAGAAGAACCAAATCAATAAAATCAGAGAAGAAAACGGAAATGTAATGACAGATACCACAGCAATAAAAAGAATCATCAGGACTTACTACAAAGAGCTGTATGCCAACAAATTGGGAAACTTCGAAGAAAGGAATAGATACCTACACAAATGCAATCTACCAAAATTGAATCAGGAAGACATAGAAATGTAACAGAACAATAACCAATATAGAAATTGAATCAGTAATAAAGATCCTCCTGGGGCTGGCGCCATGGTAGAGTAGGTTAATCCTCAGTCTGCAGCGCTGGCATCCCATATGGGCTCCAGTTCTAATACTGGCTTCCCCTCTTCCAGTCCAGCTCTCTGCTGTGGCCTGGGAAAGTAGTACAAGATGGCCCAAGGCCTTGGGCTCCTCCACCCATGTGGGAGACCCACAAGAAACTCCTAGCTCCAAGCTTCGGATCGGCACAGCTCCAACCATTGCAGCCATTTGGGGAGTGAACCAACGGAAGGAAGACCTTTCTCTCTGTCTCTCCCTCTCCCTGTCTGTAACTCTAACTCTCAAATAAAATAAATAAAATCTTAAAAAAAAAGATCCTCCCAACAAAAGCAACAATAAAAAGCTTAGGACTGGATGGCTTCACTGCTGAATTCTACTAGGCATGTCAAGAACTATTTCTAATTCTTGCCAAGCTATTCAAAACAATTGAAAGAGAGGAAATCCTGCAAACTTCTATAAAGCCTGCTTCACCTTAATTCCTAAGCCAGAAAAAGATACAACAAAGAGTACTATAGATCAATATCCCTGATGAAAACAGATGCAAAAATCCTCAACAAAAATATTAGCTAATAAAATCCAACAACACATCAGAAAGATCATTCACCTAGACCAAGCGGATCTATCCCTGATATGCAGAAATTGTTCAACATTCACAAACTATTAAATGTGATACATCACATTAACAAACTGAAGAACAAAAGCTATATAGTTATCCTAATAGATGTTGAGAAAGCATTTGATAAAATACAACATCCTTTCATTATGAAAACCATAAGCAAATTTGATATAAAAGGAACATTTCTCAATACAAGCAAGGCAATGTATAACCAACCAAAGGCCAGGATCCAGTTGAATGAGAAAAGCTGGAAACATTCCCCTTAAGATTCTGAACGAAGCAAAGATGCCCACCTGTACCATTGCTAATCAATATAGTCCTGGAAGTTTTAGCCAGAGACATTAGGCAAGAAAAAGTTATCAAAGCAATACAAATTGAAAAGTGAAATGAAAATATCCCTATTTGCAAATAACATGATTCTATATACAGATGATTCAAAAGGACACCATTGAGAGATTATTTGGAACTCATAAAGGAGTTTGGAAAAGTGGTAGGATATAAGATCAACACAGAAAAACCAACAGCCTTTGTTTAAATGGATAATGCCATGGCTGAGAAAGAACTTTTAAGAACAGTTGAACTGCTAAAAGGAACTAAATACCTTGGAATAAATTTAAGCAAGGATGTGAAAGATCTCTAGGATAGAAATTATAAGACACAAAAATTTTAAAAAGACATTTAAAAATGGAAAACCCTCCATGCTCATGGATTGGAAGAATGAGCACCATCAAATACCCATACAACTAAAGGAAATTTACAGATTCAATGTGATCCCAATCAAAATATCAATGACATGGGGCCAGGGCTGTGGTGTAGCAGGTAAAGCTATCACTTGCAGTGCCGGCATCCCATACAGACACCGGTTCAAATCCCACAACTCCATTTCCAATCCAGCTCTCTGCTGTGGCCTGGGAAAGCAGAAGATGACCCAAGTCCTTGGGCTCATGCACCCATGTGAGAGACAAGGAAGAAGCTCCTGGCTCCTGGCTTCAGATCAGCTCAGCACACTGGTCGTAGCAGCCATTTAGAGGGTGAACCAACAGAAGGAAGACCTTTCTCTCTGTCTCTCTCTCTCACTGTCTAACTCTGCCTGTCAAAAAAAATACCAATAATATTCTTCACAGATCTAGAAAAAATGATGCTGAAATTCATGTGGAAACATGAGAGACCCCAGATAGCTAAAGCAATCTTATACAACAAAAACAAAGCTGGAGGCATCACAGTACCAGATTTTCAAACACACTACAGGGAAGTTTTAAACAAATAGCCTAGTACTGGCAAAAAAATTTAACATGTAGACCATTTGAATAGACTAGAAACTCCAGAAATCAATCCATGCATCTATAAACAACTTATTGACAACTAAGATAAAAATCAATCCCTGGAGCTGGATCTTCACATGCAGAAGTATGAAACTAGACCCCTACCTTACACCTTACACAAAAATATACTCAAAATGTATCAAAGACCTAAAAATATAACCTGATAATATCAAATTATTACAGAAGATAGGGGAAACTATGCAAGACATTGGCATAGGCAAAGAGTTCTCAGAAAACACAACTGAAGCACATTAAATCAAAGCAAAAATTGACAAATGGGGTTACGTCAAGCTGAGAAGCTCTGAACTGCAAATGAAACACTCAGCAAAGTGAAGAGGCAACCAACAGAATAGGAGAAAAGAATTGCAGACTATGCAATGGATAAAAGGTTAACATCCAGAATCTAAGAGCTCAAGAAAGTCAAAAATAACAAAACAAATAATCAAGAAATGGGAAAAGAACTCAAACAGGTATTTTTTTTAAGAAAGGAATTTCAAATGCCCTACAGACACTTAAAAAAGTCGTCAGGATCAAAGGCAATAGGGGAATGCAAATCAAAACCACAATGAGGGTTTTTTTTTCATTTGATATAAATTATTTTAACTTTTATTTAATAAATATAAATTTCTAAAGTAAAGCTTATGGATTACAATGGTTTCCCCCCAAACATAGCTTCTCTCCCATCCACAACCCTCCCCTGTCCCGCTCCCAATCCTCTTCCATTCACATCAAGATTCATTTTCAATTCTCTTTATATACAGATCAGTTCAGTATATCTTAAGTAAATATTTAAACAGTTTGTACCCACATAGAAACACAAAGTGAAAAATATTGCTTCAGTACTAGTTATAGCCTTAAATCTCAATGTACAGCACATTAAGGACAGAGATCCTACATGAGAAGTAAGTGCACAGTGACTCCTGTTGTTGACTTAAAAATTGACACTCTTGTTTATGGCGTCAGTAATCACCCTAGGCTCTTGTCATGAGTTACCAGGGCTATGGAAGCCTTTTGAGTTCACCAACTCTGATCATATTTAGACAAGGTCATAGTCAAAGTAGAAGTTCTCTCTTCCCTTCAGAGAAAGGTACCTCCTTCTTTGATGACCTGTTCTTTCCACTGAGATCTCACTCGCAGAGATCTTTCATTTAGGTCATTTTTTGTACCAGAGTGTCTTGGCTTTCCATGCCTAAAATACTCTCATGGGCTTTTCAGCCAAATCTGAATGCCTTAAGGGCTGATTCTGAGGCCAGAGTGCTGTTTAGGACATTCACCATTCTATGAGTCTACTGTGTCTCCCGCTTCCCATGTTGGATTGTTTTCTCCCTTTTTGATTCTATCAGTTAGTATTAGCAGACACTAGTCTTGTTTATGCGATTCTTTTGACTCTTTAGTCTTATCATTATGATCAATTATGAAATGAAATTGATCACTTTGACTAGTGAGATGGCATTGGTACATGCCACCTTGATGGGATTGAATTGGAATCCCCTGGTATATTTCTAACTATACCATTTGGGGCAAGTCAGTTTGAGCATGTCCCAAATTGTACATCTTCTCCCTCTCTTTTTCCCACTCTTACATTTAACAGGGATCACTTTTCAGTTAAGTTTCAACACTTAAGATTAACTGTGTATTAATTACAGAATTCAACCAGTAGTATTAAGTAGAACAAACAAACAAAAAATACTAGGAGGGATAAAGTATTAAGTTGTTCATCAATAGTCAGGGCAATGGCTAATCAAGTCACCATTTCTCATAGTGTCCATTTCACTTCAACAGGTTTCCGCTTTGGTGTTCAGTTAGTTGTAACCGATCAGGGAAAACAAATGATATTTGTCTCTTTGGGACTGGCTTATTTCACTCAGCATAATGTTTTCCAGATTCCTCCATCTTGTTGCAAATGACTGGATTTCATTGTTTTTGACTGCTGTATAGTATTCTATAGAGTACATGACCCATAATTTCCTAATCCAGTCTACGGTTGATGGGCATTTGGGTTGGTTCCAGGTCTTAGCTATTGTGAATTGGGCTGCAATAAACATTAGTGTGCAGACGGC
>JADBBT010003731.1:0-11106 GCA_015711505.1 Sylvilagus bachmani | reverse complement strand
GGTAGATTTCTGAACGTGAGCCATTCTAACCGGGCTGAGGTGAAACCTCATTGTGGTTTTGATTTACATTTCCCTGATTGCTAGTGATCTTGAACATTTTTCATGTGTCTGTTGGCCATTTGGATTTCCTCTTTTGAAAAATGTCTACTGAGGTCCTTGGCCCATCTCTTAAGTGGGTTGTTTTGTTGTTGTGGAGTTTCTTGATCTCACTGTAGATTCTGGTTATTAATCCTTTATCTGTTGCGTAGTTTGCAAATATTTTTTCCCATTCTGTCGGTTGCCTCTTCACTTTCTTGATTGTTTCTTTTGCAGTACAGAAACTTCTCAATTTGATGCAATCCCAGTAGTTAATTTTGGCTTTGACTGCCTGTGCCTCTGAGGTCTTTTCCAAGAAGTCTTTGCCGGTACTGATATCTTGCAATGTTTCTCCAATGTTCTCTAGTAATTTGATGGTGTCAGGTCGTAGATTTAGGTCTTTAATCCATGTTTAGTGGATTTTTGTGTAAGGTGTAAGGTAGGGGTCTTGCTTCATGTGCAAAGCCCTCTTGTACATGTGCAGTGCACACATACACACACACACACATATGCACTCCTGCATGGGTACACACACAAATGCACACACCTGCTCTCAAACATACCCCCCTCCCCCCCCCGCAGGTAAATGTGATGCAGAAGGCACACGCATCCACGGCTGGACATGTGGTTTTGCATCTCAGGCATCATACGTTGGGTATTTCCTTGCTGGCAGACAGAGCTGGCCAGGGACATCTGCGTCCCCCCACGTGGTGCCAGCCTTCTACTGGAATCGGGAGCATTCACGTGATGAGAGCTGAGACGGCTCCGTGTTCCCAGCTGTAGCACAGATACAGGGAGCTATTTGGAGGCTGTCCTGTCTTCATGGTTGAGTGACACCTGATGTGTGATACCTAAGGACGGCCAGATGCCCTATCTCCAAAAACACACCAGGAACCTATGAGAACACGAAGGTACAGACAGGAGTCCAGGAGGGAAACAGCCGAGTCTTGCATCCCCTCCTTTCCCAATAGTGACCCTAACGGCCGGGGGAGGACTCGGGGTTGCTATGGGGATGAGACAGGTGGCACGGCGTGTGGGAAAAGGAAAGGGAGAAGGTTGGTGCCTTGGCTTGGGCTTGAAATACTACATGGCTGACATCACCCGCGGACGCTGACTGCACATCCCCCCCCACCCCACCCCCCCGTGCACCTGCCTGCTTCCTGATCCTTCCCAAATGCAGACGCTGTCTCACGCCATTCTCTGTTGCTGTCACAGAATCCCCGAGACTGGGCATTGATAACGAAAGGTTTCTTTTTGGCTCCTGGTTCTACAGGGCCAAGAGCATGTCGCTAGAACTTGCTTAGCTTCTGGTGAGGCCCTCGTGCAGAGGGCAACCGGGCAGGTGCCAGATCCCCAGCAGGGACTCGGGGCAGTGCTAGGCCACTTCACAGCACCGCTGCCCTACCCACTCTAACTCTGCAGAAGCAAGACAAGCATAACCCCTCCGAATGATCGAACCTCCTCTTACGGCTCCCGTGGGCTCTGAGCACTGCCCTCCTGGGGCGGGAGCAAGCCTTGCTGAGTTTCAGTGCGGCAGAGTCACACTCAAACCACAGCAGAGACGTTGGTTGGCCTGGCCGGAGACTGGTTCCTCCTGGAGGGCAGGGTCGCTGCACCCAAGAGCAGCACCTCGGCTCTGTGCCTGCTCTACCCCTTCCTGACTCAGCTGGGGATACACGCAGTGAGAGTGACAGCTCAGAGGGCTGCAGTGAGTCCTGGGGTATGGCAGGGGCCAGAGAAGAGCATAGGAGAGGGACCTGTACAGTGGCATGGCAGGTAAAGCCTCTGCCTGTGGTGCTGGCATCCCATATGGGTGCCAGTTCAAGTCCCATCTGCTCCACTTCTGATCCAGCTCCCAGTTAATGTACCTGGGAGACTTGGAGGAGGCTCCTGGCTCCTAGCTTCAGATCTGCCCAGCTCCCACCGTTGTAGCCATTTGGGGAATGAGCTGGTAGATGGAGCATCTCTCTCTCTCTCTCTCTCTCTCTCTACCTTTCAAGTAAATAATTACATCTTTAGAAAAAAAAAAAAAAGAGCATAGGAGAGAAAGCCCGCATGGGCCTGGTGGAGGATGAGCGCCCATCCCCGGAAGAAGGGAGTGGCTTGGAGGTGGGGCACAGCGAGAGCAGAGGTGGACACAGTGAGGTGGGGCCGGTGCAGGGGCAGCCTTGCGGCTGCAGGGCACAGAGGAACCCCCAGGGTCCAAGGGAGGACTGTGGACTTTATCCCACCACAGTGGGGGTTTCTGTCACAACTCGCTCTCCGGGATGCTCAGGAGGGAGTGAGCACGGGGGAAGGGGGCCTGGGAGGATGGAGGCAGCCCTCAAAAGTGACGGTGGCCTGGGCTACGGCAGCGGTGGTAGCAAGGGTGGGGAGCAGGGGATGGCGCCAGGGGCAACAGGAGTTAGGGAGGCGGGTGTATAAGGGGCAGGAGTGCGAGGGGTCGGGTGGCTCTGGGTCTGACAGCCGGGACCTTGACAGATGGTGGTGTATTCACAGGACCGGGGCCCGGACAGAGGTGTGCACATGCACTCACACACACACCCCTCACCCTCCACCGACGGCTATCGGATTCCCATGCTCTGGAGTTTCTCTCTCTCTCTACCCCATGAATTAAACAACACAGCAGTAACAACATTGAATGGGCCCGCGCGTCATCAGTATACAGTGCTACACGTCTGCTGAGAAATCGCTGTGTCTAAGCAGCCCCATGGGGCAGGCGACGTGAGGCTCAGAGAAGGCAAGACATCTGCCTGGTGTCGCTCAGCCATGAGGGAGGGCATGCAGTCTCGGGCGAGCCAGCCCTCCCGGCGTCGAGAGCGGGCAGGACCTGGCAGGTTGGCTGCCCAGCCCTCTGCTCACCCTTCTCCCTGACACCAGCAAGGAATCTCCTCTCCATCCTTTCTCCTGCCATGGCCCGCGTCTTTCCTCCGAAAGCAGCGCAGCCAGTGAGATTATTTTGACATATTTCCCGAAGACGCTGCTTCTAGGGCTCTCGCCTGATAAAAATGATATATTTATTTGGGACCGCCAAGAGCTTGCTGAAATGAGGAATTTATCTGCATAGCTTTTGTTATTAAAGTGATTCTTCTTGTTTATTTCCTTCTAAGCTACTGATTCCATCTATAATACATGAGTCCCAGGTAATAGAAATTTTTCATGCAAGTAAATATTTTAATAACATTATGGTCTGGATTCGGAGTGCTGCAGACAAGCGCCTAGCAGCGAGAGCAAACAAGGGCGCTGGAGGCCAGGGGCCTGGGTCCGCGTCCCACCCTGCGCCTGGGGCCCTGGGCCAGGTCCTGCCCTCCCGGAGCCTCGGTTGCTGAGTCCCAGGGACTGCGATTGACATCAGCTGAGATGACAGCTCTGAGGCTTCCTCAGGAGCCACCTGTGGGCAGGTGCAGCCTGGGGGGTCAGCTACAGTGCGCATGTGCTAGGTCTCTGTGGGATTTCGTCATGGTACTCAGAATGGCACAAGTTTAAATGGTGCAGATTGCTAATTTCTGGAATTTTCCAGAAATGTCACCCAGCTCACTTTCCAAATATCCGAAATGGCCAGGCGATCAGCAGTCAGACACACTTGTTCACCAGCGCGGCCTTCCTGCTGGCCCGCAGCCCCGGAAGGCAGCTCTGTGGACAGCAGAGTTCCGGACCCGGCCGTGCAGAGCCGCGGCCCTGCTGTGTGCCTCCTCCAGGCCTGGGGAGCCTGGCTGGCAAGGGACAGCGCAATACCTGGTGTGGGAGAGAACACGTCAGATCCTTGCTCACTCAGATGCCCGCCGGAGCAAATGCACCGGGAGCCCCGTGGCAACTGAAGGCCTCCTAGATCTGGAGAAGCCCAGAGTCCTCTGTGTTCACCCGTCCACTGCAGTAGACGGAATGCTTTTCAGTGCCTGCATCAGAAACCCAGCTCAACCAGCAGCCAGGGCAAGGCAGGACTCTAACTGGGAGTCTAGTTCAGCCGGCCTTGGGCAGAGCTGGGCCCAAGGCGTCGGGCGTGTTCCCAGGACGCTGCATCCCTGTATTGCCACTAAATTCTCTTCCCCTTGGAGAGACCTGCCCCTGCCAGCTCTCCACACCGTCTCCCCTGCACCTAGCCGTACCAGTGAAAGGAGAGAACCTTCTCTAGAGGTGCAGCCAAACAAATCCCACAGAGGGCTCTCATTTGCCCACCAGGGTCACACGTTCAGGTCTGGACTGGTCACGGGGGTTCCAAATACTCTGACCGACCAGCCAGGGTCCCAGGCTCAGCCCCATGCGCTTAGGTGGTTGGAGTCATCCACGACGTGTTTACCCAAGGCCATCTCTACATGTGGCGTGACACCAACCCAACAGGAGGGTGCTGGCTTGCCCCAAGGGAGGAAAGACGGGCGTGCGACAGAGCTTTGAAGCGGGCGTCCCATACTCGATTTCGCCATTGTCTCTGCATGGCTTTGGCCAAGATGTCCTCGAAAGAGCCTTGGGGTTTTCAAACGTGATGGAGGGCAAGGAGCTCCGTTCACCAGCCGCTACAGAGGGAGAAATGAGATCGGGACGAGGGGGCGGGGAGTGGGAGCCGTTCTGCACCAGAGAGACAAGGCGCCCCCACATTTCTGAGCCACATCTCCAAGCTCCGGTACAATCTTTGTGGGAGTGCGGGTTTCTTTTCCACTTAGAACTCAAACTACAAAGGAGATTGGCTTGCCGCTGATTTGGTGTGTGGGTGCCACCTCCCTCCCACCACCTCTGCACCACAGCCAAGGGACAACTTCCTGGAGCTCACAGACAGCAAGATCCATCGCTGCCACCCGGAGCTCACACCACGCAGCCGTGACCCGAACAACACTTCCACAATTAGCTAATGGGGATCATTTTCACCAGAAAATGAAGCATGAAATATGCAAAAATAATGAGCCCTTTGCTGAAATTCCAGTAACTGCTACAGGGTAACCAATTTGAATAGCAGTTGCAGCTCCTAGGGAGGAAACCCATTAACAAGGACAATGTTGAAATCGTTATGTATGGACCCTGGAACTCACCCGATAATTATATGCAGTCGATAAACATGGTATTAATCCTCCCACAGTTTGTAGCTTAAATGAGGCTTTTATTGAAATATTGGGTCCAGTTTCAGACTTAGCAGTTGGCCTGAAACAAGTGGGGACCTTGGCACTGGCACAGAGGCCAGCATACAGCAGAGTGAATTTCTAGCCACAGAGGAAAAAGCCTGTCTCATGGAGCCATAGAAGACTCTCCTGTCAACAGGTCTCCCAACATACTGAGACCCAGAGTTGGACACTGGCTCAGATGGCTCGGCCAAGCACGTGCTAAGCGTCAGATAACTCTCTTTAGAGGTCATTCATTATTGCTCATTATTGATCATCCCAAGCCCATCTGTGGATGGTGGGTGGCAACACCATGCATGCTTGTGCATTCCTGCCTTGTGCGTTCCTGCCTGCCAGGACCCCCTCCCGCTGGTAGAGGAGATCAAACACCTCAGGCTCTGGTGTTGGACCCAGGTTCAAATCTTGACTCAGATGCTTCCTGGCTCTTTGTCCTGCAGCTTACAGAGGAACTCCTCCTCGGTCGGTAACACAAGGAGCCTCATGAGGAATAAACAATGCAATGCATATTAGGGTCCCAGCTGTGTGGTTAACTCAGAATAAGAGCTCACCAAACGGAATCCACTGTGCCCATTTCTTTCATCCAAGGGCGAGTTTCTCAGAGGCACACCCCCTACACAGAAGCCATCCCTTGTGTACTCTGTGTGTCTAGGCTGGAGTTGGCCCCTGGCATCAGGACACCTGCACCGTGGGACTGATCAGGGCTCCCAGCGTGCCTCTCCTGTGGCATCCATGTGGACACGGCGTGCAAGTTGTACTTCAAGGCCATCTTATGAACCACTGGCCAGGCATCAACAACCGCTGACACTGGGCTGTAGGGACACAGGGGGTCGCCGCCCTCTTCAGTCTTGTGTAGGATTTTCCTGGCTTGGTTTTGTTAAAGCCCTCTCCAAGGCGGATTGAGTTGGGTTTGTAATTCCATGAAGTGGCCTTTCTTTGACCCTTGTGCTGGGGAGCACTGTGTGGGCAGCCTCTCCAGGGCCTTCTTGCTGGAGCGCAGGTCCCCGCGTGGCCAGCAGTCAGGTGGAAAGTGAGTGCGCTTCAGGGGCCACATTTGCTTCCGTCAGTGCGCCGAGGAATGGGAGCAATCCAAGCGGGCGTGTGGCTGAGTGGAGACAAGCGGCTCACCGTGAAGGCTGCAGATGAGATGCTTAACTGATGCATTTTCCAGTGTTCCTGGACCCAGGGCACATGAGGAGTGAATGTGATACCCAGGGGCGGGACTCGCCTTTTCTGCCTCTGCACCTGGTATGTTTTCTGCTTTAAATGCAGGTACTTCTGCCTGTGCAGTGCCTGTAACAGGCAGACGCCAGCAGTCCTCCCAGGGGCCACTAGCCCTCAGAGCATCCTCTCTGTCGCAAGCCCTATAAGCTTTTTAATGCATTCTCGTTCAATCCTATAAATGCATGTGTAATAGAACAACTTTTTAGGAAGGGCAGGTTATTATCTCCATTTTACAGATGAGAAAACTGAGGCTTAAAGTCATCAACAGCTAGAATAAGGATGTAACTTGAGAATGGCAGGGCTAGGATTCAAACCAGATCCATCCTATATGCAGGAATACTGCAAAAAGTTCATGGATAATGGAATTAAGAAACAGGGTTTTTGTGTGTGTAAAAAATGTTTGAAATCTATATGCACAATGGTTTCATAAAATGCATTTTCCATACATTTTTTAAAGACCCTTCCATAAATCTTCAAGTAACCAACTGCTATGTAGGATTCCATAGTTTATTTGTAGTATCTATTGAATTCCTTCCAGTTTCTTTTTTTTTTTTTTTTTAGTTTGAAAGAGAGAATTAGAGAGAGGGAGAGGGAGAAAAAGAGGGAGAGGGAGAGGGAGAGGGAGAGAGAGGTCTTCCACATATTGATTCACTTTACAAATGGTCACAACAGCCAGAGCTGGGCCAGGAGAAAGCCAGGAGCCAGGAGCTTCCTCCAAGTCTCCCATGTGGGTGCAGGGGCCCAAGCACTTGGGCCATCCTCCACTGCTTTCCCAGGAGCATTAGTAGGGAGCTGGATTGGAAGTGGAGCAGCCAGGACTCGTATGGCATGCCGGCGCTGCAGGTGGTGGCTTTACCTGCAATGCCACGGCACCAGCCCCTTTGCAGTTTCGTTTCTCTCGTAAGTGTTGGTGCAGTGCACACCCTTGTACAGAACACTGCTCTGTGTCATTCCCTGTTCAAATACACAGCAGCCTATGGTCAGGGACTTGTGCCCATTTTGTTTCCTCCTACAACTTTAGTGCCTACAACAGAGGCTGGCATAAAGTAGCTTCAGTAAGCACTTGGTGGATGGGTGGACGGAGAGATGGATGGAGGAGCAACTGAAGGCGTGGCTGGGGGAACGGTGGAGGGATGGCTGGCGGAATGGCTGGAGCGGTATCTATGAATGTGGGGCATATATATAAATACATACACACAGGCATGCATATATATGCAGAACTGTTTACATGAATGACAGCAGCTGTCTATCAGGGAGGGTGGTGTGGCACCCAGCCCCTAGACCAGAGTGCCTCAGTTCAGTCCCTGCTTTACTTCTAATCCAACTTCCACTTCCTGCACACCTTGGGAAGCAGCAAGGGATGCCTCAAGTGCTTGGGTCTGTGCCATCCGCGTGGTGACCCAGATGGAGTGACAGGCTCCTGGCTTCAGCCTGGCTCACTCATAGCTGTTGCAGGAATTTGAGGAGGGAACTAGCAGATGGAAGCTTCTCTCTCTCTCTCTCTCTCTCTCTCTCTCAACCCCTCTCTCCCCCTGCTTGCCTTCAAATAAATGAAAACAAATACATAAAAAAAAAATTTGTACAAAACCTTATATTGGCCTGCGCCATGGCTCACTTGGCTAATCCTCCACCTGCGACACTGGCACCCCGGGTTCTAGTCCCGGTTGGGGCACCAGTTCTGTCCCGGTTGCTCCTCTTCCAGTCCAGCTCTCTGCTGTGGCCCGGGAAGGCAGTGGAGGATGGCCCAAGTGCTTGGGCCCTGCACCCGCATGGGAGACCAGGAAGAGGCATCTGGCTCCTGGCTTTGGATCGGCGCAGCGCACTGGCCGTAGCAGCCATTTGGGGGGGTGAACCAATGGAAGGAAGACCTTTCTCTCTCTCACTGTCTATAACTCTCTGTGTCTCTCTCACTGTCTAACTTTGCCTGGCCAAAAAAAAAATAATAATAAACCTTTATATTTGCTTATTATGTTGTAACCCCTTGACCTCTTGGTTTCACATATAAAGAGCTCCATGTTGATTATAGATGCATCCACTTTTTCTTGATTTTCCACCCATCAGTCTTACTGGCTCTATTTTGAACCATAGGTTATGGAAGGTGATCACTATATCTTTCCTAGCCAATTTACCTTCTGTCGATAGGAGCCATTTCTTTCTGCCTTTGAAGACTTTTTACATTATCAATTATACATTATCAGGAATCAACAGAAACGGCTGCTTTTTTGTTACTTTTAGCAAACATACTTCCTGACACATCTTCATTTTCCGCATTTCCGGTCATGTTTATTCTGGATACGTCTCTTTGAAATAACTTGTAAACCTACCCTGAGATTTCCGCTTGCATATTTAAGCCGTTTACGAGTCACAGGGTGATGCCTGCCATTTCCTTCTGTATTCTGGATTTCTTTTTTCTTCTTGTCTCTCTGCCGACATGCACATTCCACTTCCTACCTATTTTTAGATAGACCAGGTATTTTTATCCCATTTTCCCTCCCTAATATTTAATACTTTTCTTTCTAAAATGTATTCAGTTCTTCCAGAGATTGCCCTTAAATATTTCATGTTCTGATTTGGACTTACGCGATGTGAAAGTGTCTAGAAGTGATCTTTCTCTCTGTTTTCCCTGAACACAACGTCCTGAGCATCTTTTGCTTTGGTCCTCCCCTTTCCCGCCGCTTCCCTGTATCTTCTCCCACATCCACATCTCTGGGATTTTAATTCCAGGTTGTTATCATTTCTAACAATTGAATGTTCTCTTTAAGGATAATGTTGCACCTGATATCCCAATGTCTCTAGTAATTTTGTCAGGTCGATTCTGAGGGGTGAGTGTCCAGATCCTTGCCTATCTGAAAACACTTCACCTCCAGGGCGTGCAGTTCCAGCTTTAAGTGATGCCCCTTCGAGCTTAGGACGCTGCCTCCGTGTGTCCGGGTTGGGAATGCAGGGCTCTGAGTACCCGGGGACACCCACACCAGGTGTCTTACCATACATCTGTTTCTCTTCTGCTCTTTCTGAAAACTTTCAGGAACTTTGCCTTTACTTCCGGTGTTCTGGGAGTTCTCTCTGATCTGTCTGTGCTATGGTGCAGGCCCCTCCGTACCTGTCAATGACAGCTCCTGTGATTTCACTCTTAGTAGCTGGCATTGAGCTTCAACCCTTAGCGGGCTGTTCTGCTTGCTTGACTCAAGCAATACTTCTCACAACGCTGTGCTGCATGCACTCATTATGCCCATTTTACAAAAGAGAAAACTAAGTCACACAAAATCCCATCGTTTCACCCTGGAAATTGTTTTATTATTACTATTGCTTGTAGAATTTCATACATTTCTTTCTCCCTGCAAATTTCTGTTTGTTGGATATTTGGAACTGGGGTCTTTTTAAAAATATTTTATTTATTTATTTGAGAGATAGAGTTATAGGCAAAGAGAAGGACAGACAGAAAGATCTTCCATCCGCTGGTTCACTCCCCAAATGGCTGTAATGGATGGAGCTTGGCCAATCTGAAGCCAGGACCAGGAGCTTCTTCTGGGTCTCCCACGCAGGTGCAGGGGCCCTAGGTCTTGGGCCATCTTCCACTGCTTTCCCAGGGGCATTAGTAGGGATCAGAAGTGGAGCAGCTGGGACTCGAACTGGCAACAAGGATGTCTTCCTGCAGTCTCATCACTCCTCTCTGCAATCCACAGTGGGGTAAACTTTCAGATCAAGCACCACCACATCCCTGCTGCTCTCGACTCACCCACAGCTTCCTACGGCCCTCCAGACAAAGCCCAGGCTCCCGAGCACGGCGTCCCAGGCTCCTGAGGACCTGGCCTGCAGCCCGTGCGGCACGTGGCACGTCCATGCAGGCCATCGCTGCCCAGGTTTTCAGGGGCCTCCACTGAGCCTTGCCGTGGGGGAGTCGGTGGCTTTATTTCTTCGGAGCTGTCGTTTCACACCGTGGAGAGTAGGGGGAGTGAGCCTGACACCTTGCAGACTGACGCTGTTATTAATCAAAGCATCTCTGGAAATATCAGAAACACAATGTGACATCTCAGGACGCCTCCCCTGCTGGCTCCACAGCAGATCTCAAAGGAAGCTGACCTTTCCCATAGCCGAATTATAAATGTCAGAATTGCGAGCCGCCATCCTTCAATTACCATCACCTTGAAAGGGGAGAGCGCCAGAGGCCTCACACTTAAGGATGTTCAATCACAGATGTATCTCAAACACGCCGCCTCCTTGGGAGATGAGGACGGGCCTCTGAGAGCAGGTGCAGCCCCGCTGTGGTTTCTGTACCAGGTGCAATGACCCAGAGCGTCAGCAACTTAAATGATGACTTGGGGCTTGATCGGAACTACCCACGTGATCTATCCCAACAAACTCAACGATTTGATTTCTCTGCAATTGCTATTTCCAGAAGCACGACAGGACAAAGACGCCTCTGTGGCATATCTCATAAATACAGATAATTACAGATCACTCTTTCCTTTACAAAATCATGTTTTTATTGTCCAGCTTTAAATAAGAAAACACAAATGCTTTCCTTCTGGTCATGTTTCTCTTCTTTGTTCTAAGTCTCATATAACAAGGAGGCAGAGAGAGGATGGGTCCAGTCCATGGGGAAGCCGTGCAGCCCGCCAGCCTGGCCTGATGTTACAGTAGTTACAATGCACACGACAGGGCTGGGCTAGTATTGTCCTGGGCTGTAATTTCTGCATCTCCC
>JADBBT010003730.1:0-11107 GCA_015711505.1 Sylvilagus bachmani | reverse complement strand
CTGTCCTTAATGTGCTGTACATTGTGAATTAATACTATAACTAGTACTCCAACAGTATTTTCACTTTGTGTCTCTATGTGAGGGCAAACTGTTGAAATCTTTACGTAATATGTACTAAACTGATCTTCTGTGTATAAAGAGAATTGAAAATGAATCTTGATGTGAATGGAAGGGGAGAGGGAGCAGGAAAGGGGAGGGTTGCGGGTGGGAGGGAAGTTATGGGGGGAAAGCCATTGTAATCCATAAGCTGTACTTTGGAAATTTATATTCTTTAAATAAAAGCTTTATAAAAAAAATGCTTTCTGGAAGAACTAAAATCCATGAGTCCACTGGAGTGTGAATTACTTTTCCAAAACTGCTTGTATCACATATGCTTTTTTAAAAATATTTATTTATTTATTTGAAAGGCAGAGTTATGAAGAAAGAGGGAGAGACAGAGCATAAGAGAGATCTCCCATCCATTGGCTCCATGGCCACAATGATCAGTTCTGTGCCAGGCCCAATCCAGGAGCCCAGATTTCCACCTGGATCTCCCACATGGGTGACAGGGCTCTAAGCAGCTGGCCATCTTTCGCTTCCTTTACAGGCACATTACAGCAAGTAGGTTTGGCAGTGGTGCAGCAGGGACTCATAGGAGATGTTGGCATAACCCACTGAGCCACAAGGTCAGCCCCGACATATTCTTTTAATTACTCTCTTTCTTCCTTGATTATTCCTGATTGGTAAATGCTGGCAGCAAATGGCACAACTTCATTTGTTTCTCCTTCCAGCAGACAATTTCCAGGTCACTACCATAATCTCTCCTCTCAGTTCCTAATAAGCATCTGATGCTGATGTGTTTTATCTCTTGATTAGTCAATATGATGAGACCATTGGACGTTGGGCAATTTGCATTATTACACAGGAAAATATTTCTGCACAGTTGCTGTGTTCACTGGACAGGGACGAGTAAGACCACTTTACCACCTACCAGTTGTTCATAGAGCATTTTGTGAATAGTGACTAAAATGATAGTGGCATGAGATAAATTTTTACACCAAAGGGATCTGTGAGGTACTATGAGAATACAGGATGGTGTATTTTTATATTGATTAAAATTCTTGGGTTTATATTTTATTTATATACATTTATTATATTCACATGTTAATTATAAAAATCCTTGCCATATGTATTACACTGATTTAAAACAGTGAGACTGCTGGGAAGTGATCCCAAAAAACCTTTCCCTGTGATATGAAAAAATGGATCCACCACGAGGAAGTTAATAGATTCTACAAAACTCACCATCAGAGACAACAAACAATACTCTTTCCTAATTTTTTACTTGAGTGCTGGTATCCAGACAAGGATAGTTAAATATAATTCAATCATATTCAAAATATAACAAAAATGAAGTCCCTTGTTGGTACTCTTTTAATCTTTATAACCATGCTTTCATAAGTGTCATACTCTCATTTGATAGAAGAGCAATCAAGGGTAAAGAAATCCAGTGCTGTGTCAGTTAAATATAAATTACATTTTGAACCCAGCTTCTCCGATATGAAGCTATAGCCTCTGTGCTTTATATTGTTGTCATATGCTTATTTTAGTTTTAGTTATAGTCTCCAGATCTTTCTAGAAAATAATACATTTTTTCCTCAGGTACAATCAATTCTAACTAATAATTTATGTAATATCCCTAGTTTATATTTAGTTTTTCTTCATTGATTGCCATTTTTATCACTAATGACATATATGATTCTCAATGTCTAATGTATTTTTTAAAAAATTATGGAATATTACTCAGCCAACAAAATATCCTGACAGTTGAAATAAAATGATGGTATGATCATACATGATGTGAAAAAAGCCAGACAGAAAAACACATACTACATGCTGTCTCTCATATATGGCAGTTACATGTTAAAAATGGTCTTAAATTAGAATAATGATTACTAGCAGCCAGGAAGGGAGGATGAAACAGGGAAATAAAGAGGTTAAATAATGGGTACCAAAATACAATCAGAAATTGGAAGTTCTAATGTTCCACAGCACAGTTGAGTGACTATGGCTTACAATGATGTCTAATAGTCTGTAAACGTAACTGAAAAAGAGGAGCTGGTAGGCTCCAAGCCTACCTGCAAAGGAAAGATAAGGAAATGGAAAGGCTGATTGCAAACAACCAAAGTTTGATCAGTTTACACTGTGTACAATACAATATGCATTGTAATATCGCACGATATTCCATAAAATGTTCATGTGTCACATTAATAACTTTGTTAAAATAATCAGAAAGTGATTCCTTATTCATAGGGAATTTTGAGGGGTGAGGGGAATTGGAAACCTCCAGTCAGAAGTATGTTGAATTGGGGAGAATAAACATTTAAATTTGTATAGTATTCTCACCTGTGAAAAAGAAGAGACCACAAGTTGCCTTTTGGTACCCAATTAGACTCTCGTTCTGAAGGCCCATTGATCCTAATTTAGGCTACTCTGACTTTTACACACTTGGAAGAAGTCAATCCCACTTAAACAATGCTGCAGTAGTGTGGTGAACACTGCTGAGGTATTTGGGCTACATAGCTGTCCATGACATTTTGTAAATACCTTGTTTATGAATATGTTGATTAGGAAATACAAGCCTGATCACCCTGCTGGGTCATCTGGTGAGACAGCACATTGATTTATGATCTTTCTAATGGTCCTTTCTGTTTCTGTGTTTGGCTTATTGCCTTTTCCTCCCAGCTGACTAAGGAGATGTACTATTTGATATACTAACTGTGCACCCCCTTGGCCCTCTAAAGTCAACCTATTTCTTTCATTTCTCCCCTGCCAGCTGTAAGACGAAGACAGACAAGATGAAGCCTTTCTACTGTCTGACACTGACAGAGCCGAGAAATACAGACAGCTGGATTACAGATAGTAGGGTTCTAAGTACCCTGCAATTTATTGAGGCAAATAGAGGAGAGTTGAGTGGCAAATTACCTACACTGCTCACAAACCAGCAGGCAACCCTGTTTGCCACCTATCCCAATTGTTTCTGGGTAATTTGGCACAATTCTACTGCGTTGTGCTATATCTAAAGGTATGACTTTAAGTTTTGAAAAGCCCCTGTAGTGAAAGATCTGACCAACAACAAGTAATATTTGGAATGTGATTTTCAAGGAAATGCACACACCTTTGTTTGATAGACCCCAGAAGAAAGCATAAGGTCTGATCTTCCCATTGTTAGAAGGAAGAAATTATTTATTTTAGCTAATATTAATAAAGTTCTCCTTTCCATTTTAAAATCTCACCAGCTACCACATTCACATTTGAATATTTGAATTTGATAATGATATTGATAGATCTCAGATGTGGAAGTCATTTTTCAAATCCTCATTTTTCACAGATTTAGATGGCACTCACTATAGGCTAGTGAATTATAAATTAGTTTTTCACAGAAATAGTTCTATGTACTTAGAGTTAAAGAAAAAAGGATATGATGGTAAGGAGATCTGGAGTTTAAACTGGCATAGGAAAAGCAGTGTTATACATTATTTTTACTTTACTGCAGTCATTATTATGTATTATTGCTCATCATGGATCTCTATAAAGAGAATACAGAGAATCATTTTTCTCTACTACCACTAATTTTAATAGAAGTCATGGTCCATTGAACACTCCTTGGAATAAATGCCACTGGCAATAATGCAGCGTAGCCTCCTTAGTAGGTTAGATTATAAAGCATAAAAAATAAAATGGATCCTTGTTCTCAGAGCTTTTATATGATCCCTGAACATTTTCACTCAAATAAAAAGGCTACTTCAAATTAAAGTAGTTTATTATGACCACTATGTGCATGGTAGTTATTTGAAACCAAAGCTTCCTAAAATAATTTAGAGGAACTCACTGAGAATGTAATAAGGGCAGGCATTTGGCCTAGCAGTTAAATATGTCCACATCTGATATCAGAGAGTCTGGCATCCACACCCACGTGTAGCTGCTAATTCCTGCTATGGTGGACCCTGAAATGTAGCGGTGATAGCTCCTGTAGTTGAGTCCCTCCTACTCACATGAGAGAACTGGATTATGATCCTGCCTTCCAGCTTTGGCCTCAGCCACAACCATTGAAGACACTTGAGTATTAAACCAGTGAATGAGAGAATTTGTTTGCTCTCTCTCTTTCCCTGCCCTTAAGTAAATTAAAAAATAAATAATTAAAAGAATGAATGAATTAAGGAAACAAATTTTTGATGGCCTACTGGACATTAGGTGATATGGAATTGGAGACATGACATTAAACATCATAGACGAGTTGTCAGCTTCACTGGATCTCCAGTCTAATTAACATTATCACCATTTAACTAATAGTTTCAAAAGCATTATCTAAAATGCTCTAAACTCATCTTTCCTGTTCCCTGATGAAAATCCACTCCTCCTCCAGCATCCCTTATATTTAAAAATGGCATCATCAACCATTGAATTATTCAAATCAGAAAGCTTAAGTAATTTTGACTTTCTCATCCTCCATACCTCTCACAGTCAGTCAATCATTAAGACTTAGCAGATCTTATTCCTACATATCCCTCAGTTTCTAATACTTCCTTCAATCATCACAGCCTCTGCTCTGCTATGTGCAGTTCATCCCTTATCTGTCACCTTGCGTCCACACATTGATCTTTCCTCAACAGTTAGCTGGGAAAAGAAGTGTGGGGGGGGTGCACATTGTGGTATTGCAGGTAAAGCCACTGCCTGAAGTGTGAGCATCCCAACTGCTCCACTTCTGATCTAGCTGTCTGCTATGGCCTGGGAAAGCAGTGGAGGATGGCCCAAGTCTTCGGGCCCCTGTACCCATGTGGGAGACCCAGAAGAAATTCCTGGCTCCTGGCTATGGAAAGGCTCAGCTCTAGCCATTGTGGCCATCTGGGGAGTGAACCAATGGGTGGAAGACCTCTTTCTCTCTGCCTCTGCCTCTCTGTAACTCTGCCTTTCAAATAAATAAATAAATATTTTAAAAAGTTAGCTGCCCAATTATAACCAACATTTATTATGATATTATTTTCTTCTTTGTCAAACACAAGCATTCTACATATTTTAGCTGAAACTTCATGTCATCAGAGTTGTAATCTTCAAACACCACAATGGACAACTTGAATGTTTCTTTTCTGGTAACAGTGAGCACACTACTCATCAACAGCTAAATTCCAGTCTGTCTCACTAAATGATAGGCTTCTTGATGACAAGGACCAAAACCAATACCTGACGTACTATGGATTCATAAAAGTGCTTGGAAGTTATGTATTCTATGTCATTGCTTCTGTTGCACCTGCAAAGGATCATTCGTATCTGTTTCTTTTTGCATTCTGGCCCCATGGACCAAAATAAATTTCTATCTTTTAAGATTCACAGCAAATGTACTTCCTTAGTGAATCTTTCCATTGTCACAAATGCCCATAAGAGATTCAGAATTAGCCAATAACAAATCATGTTTCCTTCCACTTACCAGTAATCTTACATATGCCTCCGCCGCAATGGTAATTTTCTTTTTTCTTAAGATTTTATTTATTTTATTTGAAGGCAGAGTTACAGAGAGGCAGAGGCAGAGAGAGAGAAAGAGGGAGGGAGGGAGAGAGCAAAAGGGAGGGAGGGAAGGAGAGACTGAGAGCTAGAGAGAGGTCTTTCATCTGCTGGTTTACTCCCCAACTGGCTGCAATGGCTAAAGCTGAGACGATCCGTAGCCAAGAGCCAGAAGCTTCCTCTAGTTCTCCTATGTGTGCTGGGACTCAAACCAGTGCCCATATGGGATGCTGGCACTGCAGGTGGTGGCTTTACCCACTATGCCACAGCACCAGCCCCCTACAATGGTAATTTTCTAAAGCAAATGCCTTGCCGAGTACCTTGTATGAGAATAATTTCAGTGAGAACTTGTTGAACTCTGGTTATCTGTGTTGATCCTTACATTATCCTATTACATAGATGCAGATATTTCCCTCTTCTCCAGAATCACGTCCCCAAATGCTTAATTTCATGCCACTAACCAAGATATTCAAAAGGGACTTCTGTACTCACCCCAAATCTGTGATCCCTGAATCTTCTCCACCTAATTTAGTTGTTCCACCACTTTATTTTCTCAAGCAGAAGCTTTGACATTGTCTTTACATTCTCACTTTCTCTCACCTTCCTCCTGCTCCTATTAAATCCAAGAGCAAGCCTGTTTGTGCAATCTTTTGGTTCTGTATTCTTTGTATAATCACTGGAACCATGTTGTTTCAGGCCACTCCCCATTTCTCCTATTTGCTTACAATGGTTTCCTAAATGTTCTCCCTGTGTTTGCTTCATTTCTTCTTGTTATGTACAACAGATCCTTTTTCAAACCCAAAGAGATCACACGCTTCAGTTGCTTCAAAACTTTGTGTGGTTTCCCAAGTCACAATGAAGAATAAGAAACACAATAGTACCCTTCATTGTCTTGCAATATCTGATACGTTATAATCTGTGAGAATCAGCTTCAGCCATCCCCTGTCCACACTCCCATATCTACTGCACTGAATGTCTTCCAGCTCCTGGCTCAGGTTAACCTATCCCAGCGCTTGGTTCAGACATGGCTCTTTCTGTATGGAGTGCACCTTCCCTGAATTCCAGGAGACCAGAAACTCCACTTCCATTAGGGCTTGGCTTAAATGTTAAACTTGCGGGCTTTCTCTGACAATGCTATCTGTAATAAGACACCATCCCCCTTTCTCAATTTTTAGTACTATATTCCTTCATAACTTTTGTTATGATTATAATTATTTCTGGTTCCCATTTACTTGTTTGTTGCCTAGATGCACTTATGATATGTAAAATTCATGGATATGAGAACAGTGTCTATATTTCTGCAGTACCTAGGAAAGCACTGGATTTATCCCACCTGTTCAATAAATAATGGTTGAGTGACTTAATGGGCATGATTAAAATATTTAAGTTCATTATTTGCAACATAAGTAAAGAGATGCTTAATGAAGAGATAGACCTTGGTTATATATGGACTTAGGAACTTAATAATCTTCTGATTTAGGTAAATAATATCAAATTTGGAGCCATAGTAATCATTTCCTCCTTACTGTAATCTTCACATTGTAAGGACTTTACAGAATAGTGTATGTGAAACACAAAAATCAAAGCTTCCGATGAGACCAGCAGCTCATAAAGAGAAGTATTTATTGTTCAGGTTTATAATTTTCAGTAGTAAATAGCATCTATAATAACAATAGTAGGGTAGCGACTCTTTGTCTCCCTGTTAAAAATACAATTGAACCAATAAGACCATGTCAAGACAGAGAATTACATACTAAGTTTTGTAAAATATAAAATTCAGGAGATTTTGTGATTTTTTTAAAGTGTTGAATTGGTTTTTAAAAATTGGTGTTCAATTTTATTGTACAGTTTATTTTTTTAACTTTTATTTAGTAAATATAAATTTCCAAAGTACAGTTTAGGGATTACAATGGCTTCCCCCCCCCCCCGATAATTTCCCTCCTACTCACACCCCTCCCATCTCCCGCTCTCTCTCCCATTGCATTCACATCAAGATTCATTTTCAATTATCTTTATATACAGAAGATCGATTTAGTATATATTAAGTAAAGATTTCATCAGTTTGCAGTTTATCTGAGACTATGTCGACTTTTAAGAACAATTATAAAAATCTGAATGAGTTGATTCTTCTATCATTCTACAATATGAATTTTTTATGATGGGAAACTAGAACTGTCTAAGCCAACTTACCTGCTTTAAATGCAACACAAGCAATCTTGAAATATGATAACTGGTATACCTTTCTGAGATATAATCATTTGTGTGTGCTAATTACATCTAGAATATTTCCTATGTTTCAAATAAAATATCTCGATTACTTTTCCTTCAAATAATCATTTCATTTTCACTACACTATTTAGAAAAGTTTAACATTTTTCATTTCCTTTTTAATAGTCATTTCTTCATTCTCTAGCTAGCTTTTAACCTCACTGGCCATTTTCACACACAGATTAAAAATATCCTACACCAATCATAAAATGTTTGACCTTTTACGTCCTAAAAGAAAAGGATATAGAAAAAAGATGATATCATCTGTAGGAGACTGTGTTCAACACTGTAAAACATCTCTGCATGCCACATTTTTATTATGTAGCTTGATTCCCAGACCATTTCCCCCTGTGTATTTGTGTCACGAATATGTTTGATTCAATTTTATGTATTTGTATGTCTCATTTTATTTCCAACAGGAAGCATTAATAAGGAAGAAAGAGCAAGAGTGAGTTTTTGCATTCAGTGTATGAGAACAAAGACATGCATGACACGTTTAGTTTGAAATGGAGAAGGGTCGAAGCATTAGATGGTTAGATAATTGAGTTGTAGCAGCCTAGACCCTGAATAATATTTTTTCGATGAAAACAGAGCAATCACGTTTCCTGTGAACTCTCTGTAGCTCATAACCAGTTTATATTGGCCTTTGCTAGTCAATTTGTTTGTGCAATTGTTTGTTTATTTAGCCAATTACAATCTGTCTCTTGTGCTTTGCAGTACTCTTCCTGAACACACGTATTCTTTAATTCATGATCCAGGAAACTGAAATGTGTTTTTCGCCATATTTCTTTCTCAGATAGCAGTAAGAAAAACTCTTGGTAAGCTATTGCAGGTACTAAGTCAATGGCAGTTTGCCAGATGTAGGGAGTGACAGAAAAAGACAAAAGGGAATCAACTCCATTCAGGGTCAGGTCATGTTATTCTGTTTAATGATCATAACTTTTAGGCCCTGCTAAAACATCAGTTAACCCCCGTGTCCCTTCAGTCAGCCTTCTGAATCCCTACGGGAGCAAATGCCCTACAAACTGATGGTTCTCTATGAACTGTTAGGAATCACATGTTCGCTCCTCAGCTCTGCTTATCACTCCATGACCAACCAACACCTTTTGAATGATTATCATGCATCTAAAGCCAGAGATCATAAATTTGAGAATCAAAATTGATATCCTTCCTTGGATTGCATACAATCTTTTGAAAAAGCATGTTTAAATTTTCAGTACCCACCTAAAGTTTGAGGCAGTTATTATCCTTGGAAACAATTCTACCTTTTCCTCATATCGATTGCTGGAGAGCCAATTACCTGGACCTTCTGTTACTACACATAGTGACCACTTTATTACCTCATAATTTTATGGGTCAGGAATCTGGGAAGAACTATCCTAAATTTTTTTTTTAATTTTTTTTCTGTTCCAGAGGATGTTAATTGCTTTACTTTATGGAATTTAGCTGACAAACGGGCTGCTTATGAGGATCTAAGAGCTGTAGCTCATTTATAGGGTGCTCTTTCAGGGACAGGAAACCTGGAATCAACAGGGATTGTCCAGTAGAGTGGTGATTTCTGTGAGAGCAATCTCTGGATATTGTGACTTCTTACAAGCTGGCTCAGAGCTACAGAAAAGAGTATTGCAAGTGGTCCAGCAAAAGTTGCAAGACTGTTTATAAACCTGACTCAAAATCCTAGAATACCATTTCTGCTCTGTTCTACAGATCAGACAAGTTACTAAATCCAAACCAAATTCAAAAAATAAAGGTGTAGACTCTACCTCTGATATGAGAAATAGCAAAGAAGTAATGGTTATCTTTAATCTTTGACATAACCCTCTGTTAGCCATAACATACAGCAGGTCAAGGCTATTCTGGTGTAGCAGGGTGGTAAATTGAGCAAAATAGAAACTCACCTTCCTTATCATTTATGACTCATTCATTCATTCACTCATTCATTTGTTTAGTCATTAAAAGCTATTTGAAGACTACACATGAAGGCACTGTTCAACATCATAGAGAAATGCAGTTGAATCTCTCTTAAAACAAAGCCCAGTAGGGACAACCAGAATATGTATAGATATATTTTACTCCAAATATACTACTGGCTTATTATTTTTTCAGTCTTCACTTCAACCCTATAAAGTAGGTATTATCATGTTGTAAGTCCAATTAAAAAATTCATAGAGGTTAATGTTGTTCAACTTCATGCAGCTCATAACTAATTTTAAAAAACTGATATTCCATCAAGTCTGTCTGCCTGCCTCCAGATCCTGTATATTAGGAAGATAGACTAACTTGATTTTGGTAACAAATAAATTGTATTGTTTTCTGCTTATTATAAAATTACAAGTTATTTCTGGGATAATTTAGAAAGTACAGTAAAGCAATAAAATATATTCAGAATTGCATACCTGCACTTGTATTTCTACTATTCAAATATGTTCTGTGTTATCATTTGTATGTATCCCTTATCTGTTAATTATTGCTGTGTAACATATCATCCCATGTTTTGTGGCTTAGAGTAACAACGATTGATTAATTTACTAGTGTGTGGGCTGCTAATTTAGACTGGGTCAGCTGGGCTCTTCCTCCAGTTCTTCAGTGACATTCCTCATGCTTCTGTTCCACATAGGTCCCTCTGCTTCTGGCTAACTGCTGGGAGGTTACATGTGGTCTCTCTCAAGTGATCACTCCTTCCACAGGCTGGCCTGGGTTTGTTAAGATGCCAACCATGGTTTCAAAGTGAGAGAGAGGACAGAAGTAGCCAATGCCTCAAATCTCAGGACTGGCCTATTAGCACAAAGCAAGATATGAAATTATTCCAGATTTAAGAAATGGAGAAATTGCCTCCAGCTATTGAAATGAGAAGATGCAAAGTCATATTTCAAAGAGTATGGATTCAAAAAACAGGTAAAGAATTTAGCCATTTGTTTCAACAAATATTTTTAGGATTCCTTAAATAAATACAAATTTGAACATTAAAGCACATAGGCTTTATGTATATATATATATATATATATAGTTAAAATTGCTTATTGGTTTTTCTAAAGCAAATGCATTTATTATCATCGACTTAACTTGCACTTCTTTCATTACTTTATAAAATTAAGTATTTTTCATAGTTTAATGACTGCATAGTAGCTATCTGCAGTGATCTCCCAGGATGAGATAGAGGAGGAAGGAGCTAGTAGAGAGCATTTGGCAATCATGAAGTAGAAAAATGTCACAAGTGGAGCTCCATCAGTGGTCAGTACAGGCATAGAGGCAAAACCTTCTGTGATTACAGAACCATCACCCCAGTCTGAATATGGAAGAA
>JADBBT010003729.1:0-11110 GCA_015711505.1 Sylvilagus bachmani | reverse complement strand
CTAACCCTAACCCTAATCCTAACCATAGAGCTAGAACTAGCACTAACCCTAGTCCTAGTCCTAGAACTAACCCTAACCCTAACCCTAATCCCAACCCCAACCCCAAACCTAACTCTACCTACAAACCCAACACCACGCCAACCCCCAAACAAAACCAAAACCTAGCCAAAACCCTAAACTTCACCCTCGTCCTAGCTCTAGCCCTAACCCTAATCCTAGCCCTAGCCCTAGCCCTAACCCTAACCCTAACCCAACCCTAACCCTAACCATAGCCCTAGCCCTAACCCTAAACATAACCCTAAACCTAGCCCTAGCTCTAACCCTAAACCTAACCCTAACACTAACCCTAGACCTAGCTCTAACCTTAACCCTAACCCCATCCCTAAACCTAAACATACACCTAGCCCTAACCTAAGCCTTACCCTAACTGTAGCCCTAACACTAAATCTAACCATAACCCTAACTCTAGCACTAGCTCTTACCCTAACCCTAGCCCTAGCTCTATACCTAGCCCTAGCCCTAGCCCTAATCCTAACCCTAACCCTAGCCCTAGCTCTACCCATAACCATAACCCTAACCCTAGGCCTAGTCCTAGCCCTAGCCCAAACCCTAACCTTAAACCTAGCCCTGGCACTAGCCTTAACCCTAATCCTAACCGTAACCCTAGCCCTGCTCTGGCACTAGCCCTAACCCTAACCTTAACCCTAACACTAACCCTAACCCTAACACCAACTACAACGCCACAAAAACCCACTAGCACTAACCCGAACCCGAACCCAAACCCAAACCTTAAACCTAGCCCTGGTCCTAGCCCTAGCCCTAAAACTAACCCTAACCCTAGCCCTAGCCCTAGCGCTAACGCTATTCCTAACCCTAACCATAGCCCTAGCCCTAACCCTAACTATAGCCCTAGCCCTAACCCTAACCCTAACAATAACCCCAACCCCAACCCCAACCCCAACCCCAACCCTAACTCTACCTCCAACCCCACCGCCACCCCAACCTCAACCCAAAACAAAACCCTGACTCTAAACCGAACACGAACCGCAATCTGAATCCGAAAACGAACCCTAACCCTGACATTAACCGGAACCCGAACTTAAACCCTAACGCTAAACCTAACCCGAACCCGAACCCTAAACCTAGACCTAGCCTAGCCCTAAAGCTAAACCTAACCCTAACTCTATTCCTAACCCTAGCCCTAGCCCGAATCCTAACCCTAAACATAGCCTTATCCCTAGCTCTAAACCTAACCCTGACCCTTACCCTAGCCCTACCTCTAAACCTAAACCTAACCCTAACCCTAACCCTAACTCTAACACTGACACTGGCCCTAGCCCGAGCCCTAACCCTAACCATAGTCCTAGCCCTAACCCTAGCCCTTAACCTAACCATAGCCCTAGCTCTAACCCTAACCCTAAACCTAACACTAACCCAAACCCTAACCCTATCCCTAACGCTAAACCTAACCCTAACCCTAACCCTAACCCTAAGCCTAACCCTATCCCTTACCGAACACTATCCCAAACACTAAACCTAACCCTAAACCCAGCCCTAGCTCTAGCCCTAACCCTAACCCTAACCCTAAGCATAGATCTAGCCCAAAACCTTATCGTAACCCTGACCCTAGCCCTAGCTCTAGCCCTAGCCCTGGCCCTAGTACTAACCCTAACGCTAACACTAACCCTAACACTAAACATAACCCTAACCCTAGCCCTAGCCAAAAACACAAACCTTAGCCCCAGCGCTAGCTGTAACCCTAATCCTAGCACTAGCCCTAGCCCTAACCCTAAACCTAACCCTAATTCTATCCCTAACTCTAACCAAAACCCTAACCCTAACCCTAACCCTATCCCTAACCCTAGCTCTAGCACTAACGCTAAAGCTAAACCTAACCCTAGCCTTAGAACTAGCACTAACCCTAATCCTAGTCCTAGCCCTAGCGCTAGCCCTAACCCCAACCCTAAACCCAACACCAACGCCAAACCTAACTATACCTCCAAACCCAACGCCACCCTAACACCAAGGCAAACCCCAAACCAAGCCCTAATCCTAACCCTAACCCTAGCCCTAGCCCTACAAATAACCATAACCATAACCCTAGGCCTAGCCCTAGCCCTAGCCCAAACCCTAACCTTAAACCTAGACCTACCACTAGCCCTAACCCTAACCCTATCCCTAACCCTAGCCCTAGCCCTAATGCTAAACCTAAACCTAACCCTAGCCTTAGAACTAGCACTAACCCTAATCCTAGTCCTAGCCCTAGCACTAGCCCTAACCCCAACCCTAAACCCAACACCAACGCCAAACCTAACTATACCTCCAAACCCAACGCCACCCTAACCCTAACACAAACCCCAAACCAAGCCCTAAACCTAACCCTAACCCTAACACTATCCCTATCCCTAAACCTAACCCCAACCCCAACCCCAACCCTAACTCTACCTCCAACCCCACCACCACCCCAACCTAACCGTAACCCTAACCCTAGCCATAGCCCTGGGCCTAACCCTAACCCTAACCCTAACAACAAAACTAACCCTAACGCTAAACATAACCCTAACCCTAAACCTAAACCTAACCCTAAACCTAGACTTAGCCCTAGCCCTAACTCTAACACTAAAAATAACCCCAACCCCAAACCCATACCCAACCCTAACTCTACCTCCAACCCCACCGCCACCACAACCAAAACCAAACCAAAATCCTGACTCTATACCTAACACGAACCAAAACCTGAAGCCGAACCCGAACCTGAACCCTAACCCTAACTTTAACCCGAATACGAACCCGAACCCGAACACTAACACTAACCCTAACCCAATCCCGAACCATAAACCTAGACCTAGCACTAGCCCTAACCCAAACCCTAACTCTAGCCCTAGCCTAGCCCTAAAGCTAAACCTAACCCTAACTCTATCCCTAACCCTAGCATTAGCCCTAAACCTAACCCTAACCATACCCCTATCCCTAGCTCTAAACCTAACCCTAACCCTAACCTGAGCCCTAGCTCTAGCACTAACCCTAACGCTGACACTGGCCCTAGCCCTAGCCCTAACACTAACCGTAAACCTAGCCCTAACCCTAAACCTAAAATTAATCCTTAACGTAACCCTAGCCCTAACACTAACCCTAACCCTAGGCCTAGCTCTAACCCTAACCCTAACCCTAACCCTAACCCTAACCCTAACCCTAACCCTATCCCTAACGCTAAACCTAAACCTAACCCTAAACCTAACCCTAAGCATAGATCTGGCCCAAACCCTATTCGTAACTTCAACCCTAGCCCTAGCACTAGCCCTAGCCCTGGCCCTAGTACTAACCCTAACACTAACACTAAAACTAAGCCTAATCCTAGCCCTAACCCTAACCCTAAACCTAACCCAACCCTAGCCCTAGCCCTAGCCCTAACACTAACCCTAGCCCTCGCGCTAGCCCTAACCCTAGTCCTAGCACTAGCCCTAGCCTTAATCCTAACCCTAACCCTAATCCTATCCCTAACCCTAACCAAAACCCTAACCCTAACCCTATCCCTAACCCTAGCTCTAGCCCTAACGCTAAAGTTAAAACTAACCCTAGCCTTAGAACTAGCCCTAACCCTAATCCTAGTCCTAGCCCTAGCGCTAGCCCTAACCCCAACCCTAAACCAAACACCAACCCCAAACCTAACTATACTTCCAAACCCAATGGTACACTAACCCCAACGAAAACCCCAAACAAAGCCCGAACCATAGCCCTAACCCTGACCATAAACCTATCCCTATCCTAAACCTAACCCCAACCCGAACCCCAACCCTAACTCTACCTCCAACCCCACCGCCACCCCAACCTAATCGTAACACTAACCCTAGCCATAGCTCTGACCCTTGCCCTAACAATAACCCTATCCCTAAACCTAGCCCTAGCCCTAACCCTAACCCTATCCCTAACCCTAGCCCTAGCCCTAGGACTAGCCCTAACCCTAAACCTAACCGTAACCATAGCCCTGGCCCTGGCACTAGCACTAACCCTAACCCTAACCCTAACCCTAACCCTACCCTAACACTAAAACTAACACTAACACTAACCCTAGCTCTAAACCTAACCCTAACCCTAACCATAGCGCTAGCTCTAACCCTAACCTTAGTTCTAGCCCTAACCCTAACCCTAACCCTAGCCCTAGCCCTAGCTCTAACCCTAACCCTAACCCTAACCCTAACCCTAACCCTAACCCTATCCCTAACGCTAAACCGAACCCTAACCCTAAGCCTAACCCTATCCCTTACCTAACCCTAGCACAAACCCTAAACCCAGCCCTAGCTCTAACCCTAACCCTAACCCTAACGCTAAGCATAGACCTAGCCCAAACCCTAATTGTAACCATAACACTAATCCTAGCCCTAGCCCAAGCCCTGGCCCTAGTACTAACCCTAACCCTAACCCTAAAACTAACCCTAACCCTAACCCTAAACCTAACCCTAAACGTAGCCCTAGCCCTAACACTAACCCTAGCCCTAGCACTAGCCCTAACCCTAATCCTAGCACTAGCCCTAGCCCTAACCCTAACCCTAACCCTAATCCTATCCCTAACCCTAACCAAAACCCTAAACCTAAACCTATCCCTAACCCCAGCCCTAGCCCTAACGCTAAAGCTAAACCTAACCCTACCCTTAGAACTAGCACTAATCCTAATCCTACTCCTAGCCCTAGCGCTAGCCCTAACCCCAACCCTAAACCCAACACCAACCACAAACCTAACTATACCTCCAAACCAAACACCACCCTAACCCCAACGCAGACCCCAAACCAAGCCCTAACCATAACCCTAACCCTAACCCTAACCCTATCCCTATCCCTAAACCTAACTCCAAACCGAACCCCAACCCTAACTCTACCTCCAACCCCACCGCCACCCCAACCTAATCATAATCCTATCCCTAGCCATAGCCCTGGGCCTAGCCCTTACCATAACCCTATCCGTAAACCTAGCCCTAGCCCGAACCCTAACCCTGACATTAACGCAAAACCTAACCCTAGCCCTAGACAGAGCACTAACCCTAACCCTAACCGTAACCCTAACCCTAACCCTACCCCTAGCACTAACCCCACCCCCAGCCCTAGCCCTAGCCCTAACCCTAATGCTAGACCTAGTTCTAGCCCTAGCCCTAACAACAACCCTAAACCCAACAGCAACCCAAAACCTAATTCTACCTACAAAGCAAAGCAACCCTAAACCCAACGCAAACCCGAAACCTAGCCCTAACCCTAACCCTAGCCTTAACCCTAGCCATAAACCTAATCCTAGCCCTAGCACTAGCCCTAACCCTAAACCTAATCCTAAACCTAACCCTATCCCTAACCGTAACCCTAGCCCTAGCCCTAACCCTAAACCTCACCTAACCCTAGCCCTAGCCCTAAACCTAACCCTAATCCTAACAATAGCCCTAGCCCTATCTCTAACAATAACCCTAACCCTATCCATAACCCTAGCCCTAGCCATGAAACCTAGCCCTAGCCCTAACCCCAACCCTGACCCTAGCCCTAACCCTAACCCTAAACCTAGCCCTAGCCCTAACCATAACCCTAGCCCTAGCATTAGCCCTAATCCTAATCCTAACCCTAGCCCTAGCACTAACCCTAACCCTAAACCTATCACTACCCCTAGCCCTAACCCTAACCCTTACCCTAAACCTATCCCTAACCCTAGCTCTAGCCCGAACCGTAAAACTAACCCTAACCCTAGCCCTAGCTCTAACCCTAACCCTACCACTAGCACTAGCCCTAGCCCTAACCCTAAACGTAAACTTAAACCTAGCCCTAGCAATAACACACGCCCTAACCCTTACCCTAACAATAACCAAAGTCCTAACTCTAAACCTAACCATAACCCTAATCCTAACCCTAGCCCTAGCCCTAGCCCTAAAGCTAACACTAATCTTAATCCTAACCATAAGCAATCCCTAAACCTAGCCCTAGCCTTAGCCCTAGCCCTAACCCTAACCCTATCCCTAACACTAGCCCTAGCCCTAGCCCTAGACTTAGCCCTAACCCTAACCCTAACCATAGCCCTAGCCCTAACCCTAACCCTAACCCTAAACCTAACGCTAAACCAAACACTAGCCCTAACCCTAACCCTAGCCGTAGCTCTAGCCGTAACACTAACCGTAACCCTAACCCTAACCCTAGAGCTAGACCTAGCCCTAACCCTAGTCCTGGTCCTAGCCCTAGCCCTAACCCTAACCCTAACCCCAAACCCAACCCCAAACGTAACTCTACCTACAAACCCAACACGACCCCAACCCCCACAAAAAACCAAAACCTAGCCCAAACCCTAACCATAACCCTAGACCTAGACCTTGCCCTAACCCTAATCTTAGCCCTAGCCCTAGCCCTAACCCTAACCCTAACCCTAAACCTAACCCTAAAACTATCCATAACCGTAACCTTAACCCTAACCCTATCCCTAGCCCTAGCCCTAGCCCTAACCCTAAACCTAACCCTAAACCTAGCCCTAGCTCTAACCCTAAACCTAACCCTAACATTAACCCTAGACCTAGCTCTAACCCTAACCCTAACACTATTTCTAAACGTAAACATAGACCTAGCCCTAACCCTAAGCCTTACCCTAACAGTAGCCCTAACACTAAATCTAACCATAACCAAAACTCTAGCACTAACTCTTACCCTAACCCTAACGCTAACCATAGCCCTAGCCTTACCCCAAAACCTAACCCTAACCCTAGCCCTAGCCCTACCCCTAACCATAACCCTAACCCTAGGCCTAGCCCTAGGCCTAGCGCAAACCCTAACCTTATACCTAGCCCTAGCACTAGCCTTAACCCTAACCCTAAGCATAACCCTAGCCCTGGCCCTGGCACTAACACTAACCCTAACCCTAAACTAACACTAACACTAACCCTAGCTCTAAACCTAACCCTAACCCTAACCCTAGCCCTAGCTCTTACCCTAACCATAGTCCTAGCCCTAAACCTAACCCTAACCCTAAACCTAGCCCTAGCTCTAACCCTAGCCCTAACTCTAACCCTAACCCTAACCCTATCCCTAACACTAAACCAAACCCTAACCCTAAGCCTAACCCTATCCCTTACCTAACCCTAGCCCAAACCCTAAACCCAGCCCTAACTCTAACCCTAACGCTAAGCATAGACCTAGCCCAAACGTTAATCGTAACCCTAACCCTAGCCCTAACCCTAGCCCTGGCCCTGACACTAGCACTAAACATAACCCTAACACTAACACTAACACTAACCCTAGCTCTAAACCTAACTCTAACCCTAAACCTAGCGCTAGCTCTAACCCTAACCATAGTCCTAGCTCTAACCCTAACCCTAACCCTATACCTAACCCTAGCCCTAGCTCTAACCCTAACACTAACCCTAACCCTAACCCTATCCCTAACGCTAACCCTAACCCTAACCCTAAGCCTAACCCTATCCCTTACCTAACCCTAGCCCAAACCCTAAACACAGCCCTAACTCTAACCCTAACACTAAGCATAGACCTACCCCAAACCCTTATTGTAACCCTAACCCTAACCCTAGCCCTAGCCCTGGCCCTAGTACTAACCCTAACCCTAACCCTAAAACTAACCCTAACCCTAACCCTAAACCTAACCCTAAACCTAGCCCTAGCCCTAACACTAACCCTAGCCCTAGCGCTAGCCCTAACTCTAATCCTAGCACTAGCCCTAGACCTAACCCTAACCCTAACCCTAATCCTATCCCTAACCCTAACCAAAACCCTAATCCTAACCCTATCCCTAACCCTAGCCCTAGCTCTAACCCTAACCCTAAACCTAACGCTAACCCTAACCCTAGTCCTAGCTCAAACCCTAACACTAACCCTAACCCTAGCACTTTCCCTAGCCCTAACCCTAACTCTATCCTCAACCCTACCCTTAGCCTTAACCCTAAACCTAACCCTAGCCCTAGCTCTGACCCAAACCCTAACCTAACCCTAAACCTAAAGATAGACATAGCCTTAACCTGAACCCTAACCCAAACCCTAGCCCTAGCCCTAGCCCTAGACATATACCTAGCCCTAGCTCTAACCATAACACTAAAGCTAGCCCTAAACCTAACCCTAACCCTAGCCCTAGCCCCAGCCCTAAAGCTAACCCTAACCCTAGCCCTATCACTGACCCTAAACCTAACCCTAACCCTAGCCCTAACTTAGCACTAACCCTAACTCTAATAAAAACCCTCGACATGACACTGGCCCTAGCCCTAACACTAACACTATCCCGAACCCTAATACTAACACAAACCCTAACCCTAACCCTAGCCCTAGCCCTAGCCCAAGCCCTAACCCTAACCCTATCCCTAGCCCGAGCCCTAACTCTAACCCAAACCCTAAACCTAGCCCTAGCCATAAACCTAACCCTGAACCTAGCCCTAGGCCTAGTTCTAACCCGAAACCTAAACCTTACTGTAGCCCTAGCCCTAACCCTAACCCTTACGCTAACCAAAACCCTAACACTAAATCTAACCCTAACCCTAACCATAGCACTAGCTCTTACCCGAACACTAAAAAAAGACCTAGCCCTAACCCAAACCCTAAACCTAACCCTTCCCCTAGCCCTAACCCTAACCCTAGTCCTAGCCCTAGCCCTAACACTAACCCTAACCCTAACACTAGCCCTAGCCCTAGCCCTAAACCTAAACCTAACCCTAACCCTAGCCAGAGCTCTAACAATAAGCCTAACCCTAAACATAGACCTAGACAAAACCCTAAACCTAACCCTAACTGTAGCCCGAACCCTAAACATAACCCTAACCCTAACGTTAACCCTAGCCCTGGCACTAACCCTAACCCTAACCCTAACCCCAACCCTAGCCTTAGCCCTAACCCTATGCCTAACCATAGCCCTGGTTCTAACCCTAACCCTAACCTAACCCTAACCCTAACCATAGACATAGCCCTAACCCAAACCCTAACCAGAATCCTAGCCCTAGCCCTAGCCCTATACCTAGCGCTAACCCTAACACTAACCCTAAAGCTAGCCCTAACCCTAACCCTAACCCTAACCCAAGACATAGCAATAAACCTAACCCTAACCCTAGCCCTAGCACTGACCCTAACCCTAACCCTAAACCTAGCCCTAACTCTAAACCTAACAATACCCCAAGCCCTAGCCCTGGCCCTAGCCCTAACCCTATCCCTAACACTAGCCCAATTCTAATCCTAACCCTAACCCTAAACCTAACCCTAGACCTAGCTCTATCCCTAACCATAAACATAGACCTAGCCCTAACCCTAAGCCTTAGCCTAACCGTAGCCCTGACACTAAATCTAAACATAACCCCAACTCTAGCACTAGCTTTTATCCTAACCAGAACCCTAAACCTAACCATAGCCCTAGCTTTAACCCAAACCTTTGCCCTGGCCATAGCCCTAGCCCTAGCCCAAACCCTAATCCTAACCCTAGCCCTAACTCTAACCCTAACCATAACCGTAACACTAGCCCTGGCCCTAGCCTAGCACTAACCCTAACCCTAACAAGAGCACTAACCCTAGACCTAATCCTAACACTAACCCTAAACCTAACCCCAACCCTAACTCTACCTCCAACCTCAACGCCACCCAAACCCCAAACCTAACCCTAACCTGAACCCAAACTCGAACCCTAACCCTAGCCCTAGCCCTAGCCCTAACCCTAACCCTGTCCCTAACCCTAATCCTAGACCAAACGCAAACCCTAGCACTAACCCTAAGCTAAGACGAAACCTAGCCCTAGTCCTAGCTCTAACACGAAACTTAACCCTAACTGAAGACCTAGCCCTAACCCTAACCCTAACCCTAACACTTACCCTAACCCTAACCATCACCATAACCATAGCCATAACTCTAACCCTAGCCCTAGCCCTAGCCCTAGCCCTAACCCTAACCCTAACCCTAACCCTAAACCTAACCCTAGCCGAGCCCTGGCCCTAGGCATAACCCTAACAATTTCCCGAACCCTAGCCATAGCCCTAACCCTAAACTTAACCCTAACCCTAACCCTAAACCTAGCCCTAGCCCTAGCCCTAACCCTAACCCTAAACCTAATCCTAGCCTGAGCCCTGGCCCTAGCTCTAAACCTAACACTATCCCTAACCCTAGCCAAAGCCCTAGCACTAACCCTAAACGCTAACCCTAACCCTAGACCTAGACCTAGCCCTAACCATAACCCTAGGCCGAGCCCAAGCCCTAGCCTAAACCCTAACCCTAACCCTAAACCTAGCCCTAGCCCTAGCCCAAACCCTAACCCTAACCCAAACCCTAACCCTAAAACTAGCCCTAGCCCTGGCATTGACCTAACCATAACGCTATCGCTAACCCTAGCCATAGCCCTAAACATAACCCTAACGCTAACCCTATCCCAGATCTAACTCTAACCCGAACCAGAGACCTAGCCCTAAAGCTATTCCTAACCCTAGCAGTAGCACTAGTCCTACCCCTGGCCCTAGCCCTAATCCTAAACCTAACCCTAACCATAGCCCTAACCCTAACCCTAACCCTAGCCCTAGCCCTAACCCTAACCCTAAACCTAACCCTAAACCCAACCACAACCCCAACCCTAACTCTACCTCCAACCCCAACGCCACCCCAACCCGAACCCAATCCCAACCCTAATCTTAACCTGAATCCGAATCCGAACCCGAACCTTAATCTTAACATGAATCCGAACCCGAACCTGAACACTAACGCTAAACCTTACCCGATCCGAACCCTAAACCTAGACCTAGCCCTACTCCTAACCCAACCCTAGGCCTAGCCCTAGCCCTAGCCCTAACCCTTACCCTAACCCTAACTCTATCCCTAACCCTAGCCCTAGCCCTAACCCTAACCCTAATCATAACCCTAGCCCTAGCTCTAAACCTAACCCTAACCCTATCCATAGCCCTAGCACTAACCCTAACCCTAACCCTAAACCTAACGCTAACCCTGGCCCTAGCCCTACCCCTAACCCTAACCCTGTCTCTAACCCTAATCCTAGCCCAAACGAAAACCTAACACTAACCCTAACCTAACACGAAACCTAGCCCTAGGCCTGGCTCTAACCCGAAACTTAACCCTAATCGAAGACCTAGCCCTAAACCTAACCCTAACACTTACCCTAACCCTAACC
>JADBBT010003728.1:0-11111 GCA_015711505.1 Sylvilagus bachmani | reverse complement strand
CCTAGCTCTAGCAATAGCCCTAACCCTAATCCTAAACCTAGACATAGCCCTAGCTCTAGCCCTAGCCCTAGCCCTAGCCCTAACCCTAAACCTAACCCTAAACTTAACACTAGCCCTAGACCTAAACCTAAACCTAACCCTAGCCCTAGCCCTAGCCCTAGGCCTAGCCCTAGCCCTACCCCTACACTAACCCTAAACCTAACCCTAGCCCTAGCCTAAACCCTAACCGTATACCTAACCATAACCCTAGCCCTAGCCCTAACCTGAACCCTAGCCCTAGCCCTAGCCCTAGCCCTAAACCTAACCCTAACCGTAGCCATAACACTAACCCTAACCCAAAACCGAACCCTAAACCTAATCCTAACACTAGCCCTAGCTCTAGCAATAGCCCTAACCCTAATCCTAAACCTAGACATAGCCCTAGCTCTAGCCCTAGCCCTAGCCCTAGCCCTAACCCTAAACTTAAACCTAAAGCTAAGCACAGCCCTACGCCTAGCCCAAGCCCTAGCCCTAAACCTAGCCATAGCCCTAGCCCTAAACCAAGCCCTAACCCTAATCCTAACCATACTCTAACACTAACCATAGCCATAGCCCTAACCCTAACCCTAGCCCTTGCCCTAGGCCTAACCCTAACACTAACCCTAGCCCTAGCCCTAGCCCTAGCCCTAACCCTAAACCTAACCCTAAACTTAACACTAGCCCTAGACCTAAACTAAAACCTAAACCTAGCCCTAGCCCTAGCCCTAGGCCTAGCCCTAGCCCTACCCCTACACTAACCCTAAACCTAACCCTAGCCCTAGCCTTAACCCTAACCGTATACCTAACCATAACCCTAGCGTAGCCCTAACCTGAACCCTAGCCCTAGCCCTAGCCCTAGCCCTAAACCTAACCCTAACCCTAGCCCTAGCTCTAGACTAACACTAAACTAACACTAGGCCTAGATCTAGCCATAACCCTAAAGCTTACCCTAACCTGAAACAGAAACCGAACCCTAAACCTAATCCTAACACTAGCCCTAGGACTAGCAATAGCCCTAACCCTAACCCTAGCCCTAGCCCTAGCACTAGTCCTAACCCTAACCCTAACCCTAAAGTTAAGCATAGACCTAGCCCTAGCCCTCGCCCTAACCCTAGCCCTAGGCCTAGCCCTAGACCAAGCCCTGACCCTAATCCTAACCCTAAACCTAACACTAACAATAGCCCTAGACTTAGGCCTAACCCTAACCCTAACCCTAACCCTAAAGCTAAGCATAGCCCTACGCCTAGCCCAAGCCCTAGCCCGAAACCTAGCCATAGCCCTAGCCCTAGACCAAGCCCTAACCCTAATCCCAACCATACCCGAACACTAACTATAGCCATGGCCCTACCATAACCCTAACCCTAACCCTAGCACCTGCCCTAGGCCTAACCCTAACCCTAACCCTAGCCCTAGCCCTAACCATAAACCTAACCCTAACCTTAACACTAGCCCTAGACCTAAACCTAAACATAACCCTAGCCCTAGGCCTAACCCGAGCCCTAGCCCTAACCCTGAATCTAAACCTAACCCTAGCCCTAGACTTAACCCTAACCGTATACCTAACCCTAACCCAAGCCCTAGCCCTAACCTGAACCCTAGCCCTAGCCCTAGCCGTAGCCCTAAACCTAACTCTAACCCTACCCTAGCTCTAGAACTAACACTAAACTAACACTAGGCCTAGATCTAGCCATAACCCTAAAGCTTACCCTAACCCAAAACCGAAAAAGAACCCTAAACCTAATCCTAACACTAGCCCTAGCACTAGCAATAGCCCTAACCCTAACCCTAGCCCTAGCCCTAGCCCTAGTCCTAACCCTAACCCTAACCCTGAAGCTAAGCATAGCCCTAGCCCTAGCCCTTGCCCTAACCCTAGGCAAGCCCTAGCCCTAGACCAAGCCCTAACCCTAATCCTAACCCTAACCCTAACACTAACCCTAGCCCTAGACCTAGCCCTAACCCTAGCCCTAGCACTAGCCCTAGCCCTAGCCCTAGCCCTAACACTATCACTAAACCTAACCCTAACCCTCGCCCTAGCCATAACCCTAACACTAACCCTAAACTTTGCCCTAACCCTAAACCTAATCCTAGCCCTAGCCCTATGCCTAGCCATAACTCTAACCCTAACCCTAGCCCTAGCCCTAGCCCTAGCCCTAGCCCTAGCCCTAGCCATAACTCTAAACCTCACCATAACCCTAGTCTTAGGCCTATCCCTAACCCTAACCATAGCACTAACCCTAGCCTTAACACTAAACCTAACGCAAAATCTAACCCCAAGCAAACCGCAAAACCAACCCTAATCCTAGCCTTAGCCCTAGCACTAGCCCTAGCCCTAGCCCTAGACCAAGACCTAACCCTAACCTTAACACTAGCCCTAGCTCTGAATCTAAACCTATCCCTAGCCCTAGCTCTAGCCCTAGCACTAACCCTAACCCTAACCCTAACCCTTGCCGCAGCCATAACCCTAACCCTAACCCTAGCACTAGCCGTAACCCTACCATAACCCTAGCCCTAGCCCTAACCCTAAACCTAAACCTAAGCTTAACACTAGCCCTAGCCCTAAACCTAAACCTAAACCGAGCCCTAGCCCTAGCCCTAGCTCTAGCCCTACAATTAACACTAACCCTAACCCTAACCCTCGCCCTAGCCCTAACCCTAACCCTAACCCTAACCATAGACCTAACCCAAACCCTAAAACTAAACCTAACCCTAACCCTAGCCTTAACCCTCACCGTATGCCTAACCCTAACCCTAGCCCTAGCCCTAAACTTAACCCTAGACCTAGACCTAGCCAAGACCTAACCCTAAACCTAACACTAACCCTAAACCTAGACCTAGCCCTAGCACTAACCCTAACCCTAACACTAAAACTAACCCTAGTGCTAGACCTAAACCTAAACCTAATTCTAGCCCTAGTCCTAGCCATAACCTTAACCCTAACCATAAACCTAGCCTTTGCCCTAACCCTAACAAAACCCTAGCACTAGCCCTAGCCTTAACCCTAACCCTAACCCAAAACCTAACACCAACCAAACCCCAAACCCAACACTAATCCTAGCCTTAGTCCTAGCCTTGCCCTAACAATTACCCTAAACCTAGTCCTAATCTAACCCTAACGCTAACCCTAACCCTAGCCCTAGCCCTAACCTTAACCCTAGCCCCAGCCCTAGCCCTAGCCCTAGACCTAAACCTAACCCTAACCCTAGCCCTAGCTCTAGAACTAACACTAACTAACACAAGGCCTAGATATAGCCCTAACCCTAAAACTAACCCTAACCGAAAACCGAACCCTAAACCTAAACCTAACACTAGCCCTAGCTCTAGCAATAGCCCTAACACTAACCCTAACCCTAGCCCTAAACCTACCCTAGCCCTAACCCTAGCCCTAACCCTAAAGCTAAGCATAGACCTAGGCCTAGCCCAAGCCCTATCACTAAACCTAGCCCGAGCCCTAGCCCTAGACCAGCCCTAACCCTAATCCTAACCATACCCTAACACTAACTATAGCCACAGCCCTAACCCTAACACTAACCCTAACCCTAGCCCTTGCCCTAAGCCATAACCCTAACCCTAACCATAACCCTGGCCCTAGCCCTAGCCCTAAACCTAAACCTAACACTAACCTTAACATTATCCCTAGCCCTAAACTAAACGTAACCCTAGCCCTAGCCCTAGCCCTAGCCCTAGTCCTAGCCCTAGACTTAGCCCTAGCACTAGCCCTAGCACTACCCTAACCCTAAACCTAACCCTAACCCTAGCCTTAACCCTAACCGTATACCTAACCCTAACCCAAGCCATAGCCCTAACCTTAACTCTAACCCTATCCCAAGACCTAGCCCTAGCCCTAACCCTAACCCTAAACCTAACCCTAAAACTAGTCCTAAGCATAAACCTAACCCTAACCCTAGCCCTAGCCCTAGCTTTAGCCCTAACACTAACCCTAACCCTAGCCCTTGCCCTAGGCCTAACCCTAAACCTAATCCTAGCCCAAGCCCTAATCCTAAACCTAACACTAACCTTAACACTAGCCCTAGCTCTAAACCTAAACCTAAGCCTAGCCCTAGCCCTAGCCCGAGCCCTAGCCCTAGCTCTAGCCCTAGCACTAACACTAACCCTAACCCTAACCCTAACCCTAGACATAGCCATAACCCTAACCCTAACCCTAGCCCATGCCCTAACCCTACCATAACCCTAGCCCTAGCCCTAACCCTAAACCTAACACTAAACTTAACACTAGCCCTAGCCCTAAACCTAAACCTAACCCTAGCCCTAGCCCTAGCCCTAGCCCTACCACTAACACTAACCCTAACCATAAACATAACCCACGCCCTAGCCATAACCCTAACCCTAACCCTAGCACTAGCCCTAGCCCTAACCCTAACCCTAACCCTAGCCCTAGCCCCAAACCTAACCCTAACCCGAAACCTAACCCTAACCCTAGCCTTAACCCTAACCGTATACCTAACCCTAACCCTAACCCTAGCCCTAAACTTAACCATAGACCTAGACCTAGCCCTAGACCTAACCCTAAACCTAACACTAACCCTAAACCTAGACCTAGCCCTAGCCCTAACCCTAACCCTGACTCTAAAACTAACCCTAGTGCTAGACCTAAACCTAAACCTAAATCTAGCCCTAGCCCTAGCCTTAACTTTAACCCTAACCACAACCCTAGCCTTTGCCCTAACCCTAACACTAACCCTAGTACTAGCCCTAGCCTTAACCCTAACCCTAACCCAAAACCTAAACCCAACCAAACCCCAAACCCAACACTAATCCTAGTTTTAGCCCTAGCCCTAGCCCTAACAATTACCCTAAACCTAGCCCTAAACCTAGCCCTAATCTAACCCTAAACCTAGCCCTAGCAATAGCCCAAGCCATACCCCTAATCCAAGCCCTAACCCTAACCGTAGACCTTGCCCTAGGCCTAACCCTAACCCTAACCCTAGCCCTAGCCCTAGCCCTAGCTCTAACCCTAAACCTAACCGTAACCTTTACACTAGGCCTAGCCCCAACCCTAATCCCAACCCTAGCCCTAGCCCTAGCCCTAGCCCTAACCCTAACCATAACCCTAACCCTAAACCTAGCCCTGGCCCTAACCCTAACCCTAACCCTAACCCTAGCCCTAGCCCTAACCCTAAACCTAACCCTAAACTTAACTTTACCCTAGCCGTTAATCTAAACCTCACCCTACCCTAGCTCTAGCCCTAGCCCTAGCCCTAACACTATCCCTAATCCTAACCTTAACCCTCGCCCTAGCCATAACACTACTCCTAACAAAAAACCTTACCCTAACCCTAAACCTAACCCTAGCACTAGCCCTATCCCTAGCCATAACTCTAACCCTAAACCTAGCCCTAGTCCTAGCCCTAGCCCAAGCCCTAGCCGTAACCTTAAACCTAACCATAAACCTAGCCTTAGGCCTATCCCTAACCCTAGCCCTAGCACTAACACTAGCCTTAAACCTAACCCTAACCCAAAACCTAACCCCAACCAAACCCCAAACCCAACCCTAATCCTGGCCTTAACCCTAGCCGTAGCCCTAACAATCACCCTAAACCTAGCCCTAAACCTAGCCCTAAGATAAACCTAACACTAACCCTAGCCCTAGCCCTGACACTAAACCTAACGCTAACCTTAACACTAGCCCTAGCCCTAAACTAAACCTCACCCTAGCCCTAGCCCTAGCTCTAGCCCTAGCCCTAACACTAACCCTAATCCTAACCCTAACCCTCGCCCTAGCCATAACCCTAAACCTAGCCCTAGACCTAGCCCTAACCCTAACCCTAACCCTAGCCCTAGCCCTAGTCCTAGCCCTAAAACTAAAACTAGCCCTAGCCCTAAACCTAGCCATAACATTAACCCAAACCCTAACGCTAACCCTAGACCTAGCCCTAGCCCTAGCCCTAACTCTAACCCTAAACCTAACCCTAAACCTAGCCCTAGACCTAACCCTAAATCTAACTCTAACCTTAACACTAGCCCTATCCCTAAACCTAAACCTAACCCTAGCCCTAGCCCTAGCCCTAGCCCTAGCCCTAAACCTAAGCCTAACTCTAGCCCTAGCTCTTCAACTAACACTAAACTAACACTAGGCCTAGATCTAGCCCTAAACCTAAACCTAACCCTAACCCGAAACTGAAACTGAACCCTAAACTTAATCCTAACACTAGCCCTAGCACTAGCAATAGCACTAACCCTAAACCTAACCCTAGCCCTAGCCCTAGCCCTAACCCTAACCCTAACCGTAAAGCTAAGCATAGCCCTAGCCCTAGCCCTAGCCCTAGCCCTAAACCTAGACCTTGCCCTAGCCCTAGACCAAGCCCTAACCTTAATGCTAACCATAACCCTAACACTAACCCTAGCCATAGCCCTAGACGAAGGCCTGACCCTAGCCCTAACCCTAGCCCTAGCACTAGCCCTAGCACTAGCCATAACCCTAAACCTAAAGCTAAGCATAGCCCTAGCCCTAGGCCTAACACTAACCCTAAACCTCGCCATAACCCTAAACCTAAACCTAACCCTAGCCCTAGCCCTAACCCTAAACCTAACCCTAACGCTAACCCTATACCTAACCCTAACCCTAGGCCTAGCCCTAACCTTAACCCTAGCCCCAGCCCTAAACCTAGCCCTAGCCCTAAACCTAACCCTAACCCTAGCCCTAGCTCTAGAACTAACACTAAACTAACACTAGGCCTAGATCTAGCCCTAACCCTAAAAATAACCCTAACCCAAAACCGAACCCTAAACCTAATCCTAACACTAGACCTACCTCTAGCAATACCCCTAACTTTAACCCTAACACGAGACCTAGCCTTAGCGCTAACCCTAATCCTAAGCCTGAAACTAGTCCTAGCCCAAGCCCTAGCAATAGCCCTAGCCCTAGCTATAACCCCAACTCTAAATCTAAGCATAGCCCTAGCCCTAGGCCTAACCCTAACCCTAACTCTAGGCCTAGCCCTAGCCCTAGCCATAACCCTAAACCTAACCCTAACTTTAACACTAGGCCTAGCCCTAACCCTAATCCCAACGCTAGCCCTAGCCCTAGCCCTAGCCCTAACCCTAACCATAACCCTAACCCTAAACCTAGCCTTTGCCGTAGACCTAACCCTAACCCTAACTCTAGCCATAGCCCTAACCCTAAACCTAACCCAAACCTTAACACTAGCCCTAGCCCTAAACCTAAACCTCAACCTAGCCCTAGCCCTAGCCCTAACACTATCCCTAATCCTAACCTTAACCCTTGCCCTAGCCCTAGCACTAACCGCAAACCTAACCCTAGCCATAGCCCTGGCCCTAGCCATAACACTAACCCTAAAATTAATGCTAACCCTAGCCATAGCCCTAGCACTAAACCTAACCCTAAACCTAACCCTAACCCTAGCCTTAACCCTAACCGTATACCTAACCCTAACCCTAGCCCTAGCAATAAACTTCACCCTAGCCCTAGCCCTAGCCCTAAACCTAACCCTAACCCTAGCGCTAGCTCGAGAACTAACACTACACTTATACTAGGCCTAGTTCTAGCCCTAACCCTAAACCTAACCCTAACCCAAAACCGAAAGCGAACCCTAAACATAATCCTAACACTAGCCCTAGCTCTAGCAATAGCCCTAACCCTAGCCCTAGCCCTTGCCCTAGCCCTAGCCCTCACCCTAACCCTAACCCTAAATCTAAGCATAGCACTTGGCCTAGCCCAAGCTCTAGCCCTAAACCTAACCTTAACCCTAGCCCTGAACCTAACTGTAACCCTAAGCCTAAACCGAACCCGAACACTAACCCTAACCCAAACCCAAACCCAAACCCAAACCGAAACCGAACCCTAACCCTAACCCTAAACCTAATCCTACACCTAAACTTAAGCATAGCCTTAGAATTAGTCATAGTCCTAACTGTTAACACAGCACTAGCCCTAAAGCTAACCCTACCCCTAAACCTAACTCTAACCCAAGCCCTAACCCTTACGTTAGCTTTAACACTATACCTAATCCGAACCCTAACACTCGCCCAAGCCCTAGCCCAAGCCCAAGCCCTAAACCTCGTCCTAACCCTAACCCTAACCCTAACCGTAACCATTGCCTAGCCCTAAGCCAAACCCTAGCCCTAGCCCTAGCCCTAGCCCAAGCCCTAGCCCTAGCCCTAGCCATAGTACAAGCCCTAAACATAACCCTAGACCTAGCCCTAGCTCTAGCCCAAGCCCTAGCCCTAACCCTAACGCTAACCTAGCCTAGCCCTAGCCCTAGCCCTAACCCTAAACCTAACCCTAACCTTAACACCAGCCATACACCTAACCCTAAACATAACCCTAGCCCTAGACCTAGAACTATCCCTAACCCTAACCCAAAACCTAACCCTAACCCTAGCCCTAACCCTAGGCCTAACCATAACCCTAAGCCTAACTCTAATACTAGCCCTAGCCCTAGACATAGCCCTAGCCCTAGCCCTAGACCTAACCCTAACCCTAACCCTAACCCTAACCCTAACACTAACACTAACCTAGCCCTAGACATAGCCCTAGGCCTAGCACTAAATCTAGCCCTAGCCCTAACCCTAGACCTAGACCTAACCATAACCCTAACCCTAACCCTAGACCTAGCCCTAACCCTAACCCTAACCATAGCCATAACCCTAACCCTAAGCCTAGCCCTATTCCTAACCATAACCCTAGCCCTAACCCTAACCCTAGCTCTAAGCCTACCCCAAAACCTAACCCTGGGCCTAGCCCTGAAACTAACCCTAACTCTAGCCCTAACCATAACCGTAACCCTAATCCTAAACCTAGCCCTAGCCTTCACCCTAAACCTAACCGTAGCCCTAGCCCTAAACCTAACCCTAGCCCTAGCCCTTGCCCAAAACTTAACACTAGAGGTAGTCCTAACCCTAACCCTAACCCTAACGATAACCCTAACCACAACAATAGCCCTAACACTAGACCTAAGCCTAACACAACACTAACTATCGCCCTAGCCCTATCCCTAACCTGAAAACTAGCCATAACCATAACCGTAACCCAAACCTTAACACTAGCTCTAGCCCTAATCCTAACCCGAGCCCTATTCCTAGCCCTAACCCTAGCACTAACCCTAAACCTAAGCCTAGCCCTAAACATAACCATAATCATAAACCTAACCCTAGCCCTAGCCCTAGCCCTAGCCCTAACACTAACACTAACCCTAACGCTAGCCCTAGCCCTAGCCCTAACCCTAAACCTAACCCTAACCTTAACACTAGCCCTAGCCCTATACCTAAACCTAATCCTAGCCCTAGCCATAGCCCTAAACCTAGCCCTAGCCCTAGCCCAATCCCTAGACATAACACTAAACCTAACCCTAACCCTAAACCTCGCCCAAGCCAAAACGATAACCCTAACCCTAGCCCTAGACCTAACCTTAGCCCTATCCCTAGCCCTAACCCTAAACCTAACCCTAGTCCTAGCCCTAGCCCTAGCCATAACCCTAAACCTAACACTAACGCTAGCCCTAGCACTAACCATAGCCCTAAACCTAACCCTAACCCTAGACCTAGCTGTAGCCCTAAATCAAATCCTAATCCTAAACCTAACCCTAGCCTTAACCCTAAACGTATACCTAACCCTAACCCTAGCCATAGCCCTAACATTAACCTTGCCCTAGCCCAAGCCCTCGCCCTAGCCCTAAACCTAACCCTAACCCTAGTCCTAGCTCTAGAACTAACACTAAACTAACACTAGGCCTAGATCTAGCCCTAACCCTAAACCTAACCCTAACCCAAAACCGAACTCTAAACCTAATCCTAACACTAGCCCTAGCACTAGCAATAGCCCTAAACCTAACCCTCACCCTAGCGCTAGCCCTAGCCCTAACCCTAACCCTAACCCTAAAGCTAAGCATAGCCCTCGCCCTAACCCTAGCCCTAAACTTAACCCTAAGCCTAAAGCTAAGCATAACCCTAGCCCTAGGGCTAACCCTAAGCCTAAACCTAGCCCTAGCCCTAGCCCTAGCCCTAATCCTAAACCTAAACCTAAACCTAACCTTAACATTAGGCCTAGTCCTAACCCTAATCCTAACACTAGCCCAGCCCTAGCCCTAGCCCTAACCCTATCCCTAACCCTAACCCTAAACCTAGCCCTTGACCTAGGCCTAAACCGAACCCTTACCGTAGCTCTAGCCCTAACCCTAAATCTCTCCCTAAACTTAACACTAGCCCTAGCCCTAAACCTAAACCTAACACTAACCCTCGCCCTAGCCATAACCCTAACCCTAACCCTAGCTCTAGCCCTAACCCTAACCCTAACCCTAGCCCTAGGCCTAACCCTAAACCTAACCGTAGCCCTAGCCCTAGCCCTAGCCATAACTCTAACCCTAACCCTAACGCTAGCCGTAGCCCTAGCCCTAACACTAACCCTAAACCTAGCCCTACCCCTAGCCCTAACCGTAACCCTAACTCAAAAACTAACCCTAGTCCTAGACCTAAACCTAACCCTAACTCTAGCCCTAGCCCTAGCCCTAAACTTAACCCTAGCCCTAGCCCTAGCCCTAGCCCTAACCTAACCCTAACCCTAGCCCTAAAACTAACCCTTGGCCTAACCCTAACAGTAACCCTAACCCTACAACTAACACTAGCCCTAGCACTAGCAATAGCCCTAAACCTAACACTAACACTAGCCATAGACCTAGCCCTAACCCTAACACTAAACTTAAAGCTAAGCATAGCCCTAGCCCTAGCCCTAGCCCTAGCCCTAGCTTTAGGCCTAGACCAAGCCCTAACCCTAATCCTAACCATAACCCTCACACTAACCATAGTCATAGCCCCAACCGAAACTCTAACACTAACCCTAGTCCTAGCCCTACACCAAGCCCTAACCCTAACTCTAACCCTAGCCCTAGCCCTAACCCTAACCCTAACCCTAGCCCTAGCCCTAACCCTAAACCTAACCGTAGCCCTAGAACTAGCCCTAGCCATAACTCTAACCCTAACCCTAACGCTAGCCCTAGCCCTAGCCCTAACCCTAACCCTAAACCTAGCCCTACCCCTAGCCCTAACCGTAACCCTAAATCTAAAACTAACCCTAGTCCTAGACCTAAACCTAACCCTAAATCTAGCCCTAGCCCTAGCCC